>SZWC01000609.1:275502-307424 GCA_023375785.1 Penium margaritaceum | reverse complement strand
CCCCCCCCTCCCCCTCCAACCCACCCCCACCCGACCTCTCACAATGTCCTCCGGCCAATTTGTCTACGGTGGGTCGGGGGAGAATGCGGCTATGTCTGATCCAACGCTTTGGACACTACTACCTTGATGCAGGTTCTGCTGCATCCACAAAATGTCCTCGTGGACCCATACACAACCAATCAATCACCTCACCCATGAGAAGGGTGAACTGTGTGAAAAGGTGTGCTGGGGAGTGAAGAGAACAAGGAACATTGATTGCTTGCTAAAACGTTTTAAACTACGTCTTTGTATGTGATAACAAATACCTATGGGCACTAATCACATGCAATCATGCTTATGATTGTTGAAAAGTCCATGGATACAGGTATACACTTTTTGATCGTGGAGTGTATGAATTTGTGTCAATGAACTATGAATCCTCGATGGATCAACGTTTGCCCACAGCCGCATGCCCATGAAGGTTTCAGAGAGCTAAGAGCAGCACACGCAGTCTTGGGTCGTTCATGAAAATACAACATTTGTTCTTTACCCCGCACACATAGATGTTGTATCCGCATGGACATTAAAACTGTTGCTGCTAACTACAAAGAATGCTCTCTTACAACATCACTCATCCATACTCATTGGTCCAAATTGCACATGCTCTCTGCTAAGGCATTCCAAATGATGCTGCAATAGACAGTCGTTCATGGTTACTACCATGGCGGGCAGTGACGACAGAGACTCTTTAAACACTCTCTGCAGTTTGCAATCACAGGCATTAGCATGAGCTAGTGGCGTCAACAGCACACGTTACTTGTCCTGTGGTTTTATTGATTCTTATGACTTCTATGCATGTCCACAACGTGGGAAAATTTGTGCATGGATGTGCTGCGAGTTGTACACATGTCAGGGTGGCTAGATCCCAGTTGCCAGATTATTCATGCTAATGTTCATCTACGCCATGCGTTCTGACTAGACCTTAACGTTGACGGTGTGACCCAACTCGCTTTCCATCCTATCGGTAGATGCATACAATGGAAGAGAATGCTCCAAATGATTAAGAGCATGCATCATGGGAACTCCGCCAATGTGTTCATGGCCACCACCGGCACCTCCACCAACGTGATCCAGGTGCTGCCGCGCCTGCCCAAAGGCCCCGGAGCGTCGTGGTCCGACTTACAACCTCATGTTTTCGCGCGGGGCAGCCACACCGCCCATCGCGTCGTGCATCTTCGCGTTCATCCGCAGGCAGCAGAAGAGCCTGTGCCCCAAGGCGACGCAGGCGCTGACTTTCCTCAAGTGGGTGAACAACAATGCCGGCACGTACGCTGGAACCTAAGGGTTCGTGGCGCTGCCCGCCGACTACAAGTCGTAGAGCACCAACGCCCTCAACATCGTCATGTAGAGAGTGCGACATATTGGCAATAATCTCATTCCAAATTTTGGTTATGCGAGTCCAGTCTACTGTATTCAGTGCACTGATTTCGCTCACAAGGAGTGTCTTCTTCAAAGGAGATACTTCTTTGTCTACCACAATCAATAAATCTGCTTTGTCATCCCCTATCCCTCCCATGACTCTCTCCCCCCCCCCTCCCCTCTCTCTCTCTCTGCCCCTCTCTCTCTCTCTCTCTCTGTCTCTCTCGCTCTCTCTCTCTCTCTCTCTCCCTCTCTCTCTCTCTCTCTCTGTCTCTCTCGCTCTCTCTCTCTCTCTCTCTCCCTCTCTCTCTCTCTCTCTCTGTCTCTCTCGCTCTCTCTCTCTCTCTCTCTCCCTCTCTCTCTCTCTCTCTCTGTCTCTCTCGCTCTCTCTCTCTCTCTCTCTCCCTCTCTCTCTCTCTCTCTCTGTCTCTCTCGCTCTCTCTCTCTCTCTCTCTCCCTCTCTCTCTCTCTCTCTCTGTCTCTCTCGCTCTCTCTCTCTCTCTCTCTCCCTCTCTCTCTCTCTCTCTCTGTCTCTCTCGCTCTCTCTCTCTCTCTCTCTCCCTCTCTCTCTCTCTCTCTCTGTCTCTCTCGCTCTCTCTCTCTCTCTCTCTCCCTCTCTCTCTCTCTCTCTCTCTCTCTCTCTCTCTTGCTCTCTCTCTCTCTCTTTGATTGTGTGTGTGTGTGTGTGTGTGTGTGTGTGTGCATGCGTGCATGAGAAGGTGGCTTTCCAAGCACACTGACTTATCCTTGTGATATGTTATTGATGCTCACGACTTCTTTGCATATTCACGTGCAGTAATAGAGGATGTGGGGAATTTTGGCATGCCCTGTTGTGGTGTGAACCATCCTCATCTGTTTGTACAACTATTTGTGACCACTCCGCTATGTCAAAGCTTGTTCACATCCCTAATGTAGAGCCAACTGGTGCTGGAGCGCCATTGTGTGGTGATTGTTGGTTTTCCTGCATCTCTTATTGTACTCTGTTGTGTCCTCCCGGCTTGTGTACATCAGCGTGCAGATGACTGACGGCGAGACTTGACGCCGCTGGAGTGTCGCTCGGTGGAGGCAACGCGCGCTGAGACCCACTCACCTGTCGCTGGAGCCTCCTCCCTCTGGCGATGCGTTCAGTTCCATCGGCAGACCTCCTCGGTGGTCGGGCCGCCGGCAGTCATTGCCACTGCGGATGCAGTTTGCATGCACCTAGTGCTGTGTCTGGCTGTGGCATTGCGTCTGCAGCATCATGCGATGCCTAGGGTCCATGTCTTCTGTTGTATGGCCCTGTTTGGCATTGTTGACTATCATAGGTACTGCCTGGGTTCGTGCAGCCATAACTTGTCGTAGCTATTTTTCTAGCTAATTCTGACCGCACGAATGCGTTTGCAGCGTTGGTATAATGGCGTGGTCCAGTTTTAAGGCAAAACGGACGACGCCCGGGTCTTGGGCTGTCGGGCGTCTGGGAGGGCTCACCGAGAAAACCCTGCCTGCCAGAAAATAGGTGTAGCACTTTTTTCTGATTTGTTGGTTAGCTGAGTAACAACTTTTACACTAGTGGGGGGGACTAGAACTTGGAGGGGTTCCCCATTGTTGCTCATTCTTCATTGCTAATCAGTTACATCCAGTTTTCAGCTGCTTTCTGGCGCTAAGAGTGGCGCGCGGACTTCGGAGTAACAAACCCAGAGCTTCCAAACTATGTCTCTAGAGCAGCAGACTGAGGGGGCAGCAGACTTAAGCAATGAGCGTGGAATCCCACACGCTGCATCAACAACGCATGCTGCCCCAACCTGTTGCCTAGGTTTCCAGCTTGGTATCAGAGCCAGAGCGTAGCAGCAGCAGTAGAAGACTGGCGTACAGGTGCCAGACAACGCCGGCGGACCCCCATACGTGCCAGTGCAGGGGAAATGCTGCCGGACTTTTTCCGGCAGCATTGACCTGCCTGGTGGCGGCGTCAGATTTTTTCCCACGGCCACTGGGCCAGGGGAAATGCTGCCGAATTTTTTTCGGCGGCACTGACCCCCACACGTGACGGGAGGAGGTGAGTGACAGGCCGCATCCAACACCTGTGGGCGACGACGCACGCGGCAACGTCAGCCAGGTGCAGTGACTTGCACCAGCACGCAGTAGCAACAGCTTGCAGTAGCAGTAGCCGCAGGCAACGGCAGCGAGCAGTGGCAACAGTAGCCAGCAGCAGCTACGTGCAGCAGCAGTAGCAGGCAAAAGCATCAGCGCGCAGCAGCCTGCAGCAGCAGCAGCCCGCAGCAGCAGCAGCCTGCAGCAGCAGCTCGTAGCAGTAGGAGCCAACAGCAGCAACGAGCAGCAGCAGCGACAAGCAACAGCTGCAGCAGCATGCAGCAGCAACAGCCAGCCGCAGCTGCTGCTGCAGCGAGCAATTGCCAGCAACGACTGCTGCTGCTGCTCGCTACTCGTAGTGAGCGAGCAGCGAGCAGCAGCCCGCTGCTGCGAGCGAGCAGCAGCTCGCTGCCCGCTGCCAGCGAGCAGCAGCTCGCTGCTCGCTACCAGCGTGCAGCAGCTCGTTGCCCGCCGCCAGCGAGCAACAGCTCGCTGCCAGCAAGCAGCAGCTCGCTGCCAGCGAGCAGCAGCCCGCTGCTCGCAGCTGACAGCGGGCAGCCGCCCGCTTTGACAGACGAGGAAGAAGAAAAAAAAAGGGAAAAAAATCCCCCATCCCACCTGCTTCGCCGCCGCTGCTGCTGCAGCTGCCTTCGCTGCTGCAGCAGCCCTAGCAGCCACAGTAGCCTGCAGTAGCAGTAACTACTACTGCAACTGTAGCCGAAGCAGCAATAGCAGTAGCAGTAGCAGCAGCGGCAGCAGCAAAAACAATAGTAGCATCAGTAGCAACAGCAGCAGCACCAACTATAGTAGCAGCCGTAGTAGCAGCAACAAACTGCAACACAAGATGCAATAGTAGTAGCAAGAGCAGCAACAATAGTAACTGTAGCAGCGGCCCCAACAACTGCCACTGCTGACGTTAGCATCCTGGTTCTGATGTCACTGCTGATGTCGTTGCTGACGTCATCAACTCAAGAAAAAAAACAAAACCCAAAGAAAGGGGCAAGGGAAGGGGGAAGCAATCATGAGGGTGGGCAGAACGTCCACCGCCCTCAGCAAGGCACTACTGCTGACGTCAGCAACCCCAAAGAGAAAAAGAAAACAAACAAAACAAAGGGCATCACACCGCGGCTGGTAGCCCCACTGGGGAGGGGTGCTCCTCTGTTGAGGGGACCCCCACCCCCCCTTTCTTGCAATGGTAGCAACAGCAGTAACAGCAGCAACAGCAGCAACGGCAGCAGCAGCAGCAACAAGAGCAATCGCAGCAGTAGCAAGAGCAGCAGTAGCAGCAGCAGCAGTAGCAGCAGCAAGAGCAGTAGGAAAAACAGGAGGAGCAGGAGCAGCAGCAGCAGTAGCAGTAGGAGCAGTAGTAGTAGCAACAGCGGAAGCAGCAGCAACAGGAGCAGCAGGAGGAGCAGCGGTGCCAGAAGCCCTCTGACATCGTTGGCGATAACCCTGATCCCCTCCCTGCTCTTTAGCAACAGCTTGCCGCCCTGGTGCAGCAGCTTGCGGCACTGCAACCGTTAGTTCCGAGTCTGCCCCCAATGCGCCTCCGTTCTTTCCCCCTCCCGGGCGTGCCAGCCCAGCTGTGACTACTGCCACGCAATACCTGGCGTAGCAACAGACTTTGCGCCAGCAGCAGATAGTGACCTCCGTCCTTGGCCCCACTCTGGGTGCCGGCCGTAGGCAAAAGGACTTTGAGACGCCGCCGCCGCCGCTTCAGGCCAGCGAGCCGTTCCGGAGCTGGGAGCTTAGCTTCCGCATCTCGGCGCAGGATGAGGGCCTGTGGGCATACTACACCCTGCCGTATGACGCCACCCTGGCCAACCAGCTGTATGACGCTGGTCGTGCCGTCCGGGCTCTCATCCCTGTCGCCCCTCTGGCTTCCCGCCTCGCCCTCGATCCCTTCTAAGGCGACTTCACCGCTGGCGCCACCCCAGACCCTGCAGCCGCGTGGCACGTTCTCACTCATCCCCATCGCCTGTCCAGCGGCGCTGAGACTAGCCGCCTGCTGCGGGAGTTCAACTACCTGCACATGGGGGAGACCGAGACGGTCACCTCCTACTGGCAGCGGGCAGAGGACATCCTTCGTCGCCTCGGGAAATCTGCCCCACCCCCTTTGGCCGCGCTCCTCACCATCAAGCGCGGTGCCACCAAAGCGTACTCGGACGTCTTCGTCCACTACCCTCATGACATTCTCTCCACCATGGCGGCCCACGGCACTCTCCTGCCCTGGGCATACGAGCTCTTCCTCCGCATTGAGGAAGCTCATCTGGAGTCCCAACTCCAACGCACGGAGGCTGTCGCCTCCCCTTCCATCGCCTCCGTGGCCGTCGCTTCCCCCGCCGCAGCTACCTCATCATCGTCGGGGAAGAAGAAGCGTCGGACCAAGAAAGGCAAAGTTCAGCAGCAGCAGCAGCAGCAGCAACAGTCATCGGCCGGGTCCAGCGCTGGCAGCTCGGTCTACCACAAGTGTGGCCAGCCCGGGCACGGGTGGTACACGTACCCTCTACAGACGGATGAGGCGCGCATCATCGCCACCATACGTCACCAGTGCGAGTGCCGTCTTGCCTTTGCCACCGTGACTGTCGCCGGCTCTGACTCCTCCGCCTCATCGAGCAGCTCCACCACTCCAGTTGCTTCGCCGGTCACACCGACACTACCGCCGCATTCGTTGGCGCCGGCGCAATCCTCCTTCTACCCGAGCTTCTGCGCCATCACCCCACAGTCCGTCTACACTCCCGGGCCATCCTCTCGTGAGCGCTAGCTGGAGCATTTCATCGCGCTCCAGCTCGGCCTCCCTCGCCCTCCTCCCCAGGGAAGTGTGAGTTGCATCACTTCCTACTCCCATGTCCAGCCCTGCATGACTGAGACTGAGCTACGGTCATGCCCTGTTTCTTCGTCTGTCTTGTCGTCTCTCGTGGTCTCCGCTACCCTCTTCCAGGACGACGTTGCTTGGCTTGACGGTTGGTAGTCGCGATTCGCACCTCCTTCCACCGGGTCTGCGTCCCTTGCTTGCTACCATGTGACCCTTAGTGATCTTGCGACCCTGGCCGAGGACCCCGCTGAGACCTGGATCATCGACTCTGGGGCCATGCATCACATGAAGGCGTTATTGTGAGGCCTTTAGTACGCTCGGTCCTGTAGGCGATGTTTCCGGTGTCCGGACAGGCACTGGCCAGGTGTTTCCTGTCCGTGGTGTTGGCATCGTTCGTTTTCGTGGTCCCTCCGGTGACATCTTTCTGACCGATGTCCTCTTCGTCCCTGGTCTTGAGCTCACCCTCCTGTCCGTCACTGCCCTTGACTGTATGAGCCTGGATGTTGTGCACTCGCGTGGTGTTGGCACCGTGTCGTTGCGTCCGTCTGGTCTTGTCTTCGTGTACGCCACTGCCCGTGGCAACCTGTGGCATGTACCTCGTCTGTCTTCCTCTCCTTTCGTCTCCTCCCCGTCAGCCGCTACAGGCCATGTGTTTGTCACTAGCACGCTTTCTCCTCAGCACACTCGCCTCTTGCACCGCCGCCTTTGCCACGTTCACTCTACCGTCGTAGACGGCATGCTTCGCACCCAGCCGGCCAAGGGCCTTAACCCGGAGACGTTTCCCCTCCCGTGTCCAACTAAGTGCATTGACTGTGCTCAGGGGAAGATGCACCGTTCCATTTATCCCTTGTCTTCCTCCTGTGCTTCTGCCCCCCTCGACCTTGTCCATTCGGATGTCATGGGTCCTCTCCGTACCGAGTCCGTCGGCGAGCATGGTCGCTACGTCCTCACCCTCACTGACGACTATTCTCGCTACCACTAGGTCTTCTGCCTTCGGCAGATAACGATGTTGCCCCCGCCATCNATTGACTGTGCTCAGGGGAAGATGCACCGTTCCATTTATCCCTTGTCTTCCTCCTGTGCTTCTGCCCCCCTCGACCTTGTCCATTCGGATGTCATGGGTCCTCTCCGTACCGAGTCCGTCGGCGAGCATGGTCGCTACGTCCTCACCCTCACTGACGACTATTCTCGCTACCACTAGGTCTTCTGCCTTCGGCAGATAACGATGTTGCCCCCGCCATCCAGGACTGGCTTGTCCTTGCGGAGCGCGAGTGTGGCCGCTCTCTCCGATCGCTCCGATTGCGGTGGTGAGTACCTGGGTGAAGCCATGACCTTTCTCGCCTCCCGTGGAATTTGCCATGAAACGTCCGCGCCTTACACACCTGCCCAGAACGGTGTCTCCGAACAGTGGAACCGCACTATGGTCGACGCCGTCCGCACCATGTGGGTTGATTCTGGTCTCTCCGATGGCTTCTATTTTGAAGCCATGGCCTACATGACCTGGGTCTGGAACCGGATTCCCCATGGTCCCCTTCCCCGCCAGTCGAAACTGTCCTTGCATTGGTGCGGTCAGCGAGCTGACCTTCGCCCGGCTCGCGTCTGGGGCTGCGTGGCCATTGTGTGGCTGCCCGTCTCGCAACAGGGCGGCAAGCTCGCCCCTCGCGGACGCCCCTGCACCTTCCTCGGTGTCTCTCGTCAGTCCAAGGCCTGGCGCTTCTGGGATCCCTCCCGGCACTGCATCGTTGAGTCCCGGGGTACCCTTTTCTTCGAGGACCTGTTTCCTCGCGACCTCATTCGCTCTAGCTCATCCGTGTCTATCCCGTCGTGCTGGGGAGTGGTGAGTCCGTCCTCCGTCCTTCCGCTTCCGGATGACACGTCCCTTGGTCCCTCTGGGCCGGCACCCCCAGTCGCGTCCGCTGGTCCCTCCGGGCCGGCACCCCCAGTCGCGTCCGCTGGTCCCTCCGAGCCGGTACTTCGAGTCGCGTCCGCTGGTCCCTCTAGGCCAGCACCCCCTGTTGCGTCCGCTAGTCACTCCGGGCCGGCACCCCCAGTCGCGTGCGCTGGTCCCTCCAGGCTGGTACCCCCAGTCGCGTCCGCTGGTCCCTCTGGGCTGGCACCCCTAGTCGCGTCCGCTGGTCCCTCTGGGCTAGCAGCCTCAGTCGTGCCCGCTGGTCCCTCCGGGCCAGCACCCCTAGCCGCGTCCACTGGTCCCTCCGGGCTTGCAGCCCCAGTCGAGCCCGCTGGTCCCTCCGGGCCGGCACCCCTAGCCGCGTCCGCTGGTCCCTCCGGGCCAGCAGCCCCAGTCGCGCCCGCTGGTCCCTCCGGGTCGGCAACCCCAGTCGCATCCGTTGGTCCCTCTAGACCAGCAGACCCAGTCGCGTCTGCTGGTCCCTTCGGGCCAGGAACCCTGTCTGCCTCAATTAGCCCGACGGACTCAGTGCCGTCACCTGTCCTGCCATGCTACACGCGGGGCCCAGGCGGCAGCCTCCGACCCAGACCGTCGGTGAGCGCGCAGACCGTCGCTCCGCGGTCCGTGGCGTCTTGACCCCCCGTGGCTCCACGTGTCTCCTTCGCTCCCAAGGTCATGAGTGGGGACCCTGGCACCAAGGCCCTCTGCCTGACCACCTCGGCCATCATTGCAGACCTCCACTCGGGCTCTGCACTGGGCTACGCCATGCTCCATAATGAGCATCGTTGCGCTGTCGTGGCTGCACTCGCGCGCATCCCACCTGGGGCACGAGGTGTACACGCCCTCTCAGTCCGCTCCACAACATGCTTGAAGGACCCAGACACCCTACGCGAGGCACGAGCCTCTCCTGAGGTCGCACACTTGGACGCTGCCTGCGCCGATGAGCTCGCAGCTATCCGACAGCACCACGTGTATGACCTCGTTGACCTTCCCCCAGAACGGAAGGCCATCGGCGCCAAGTGGGTCTTTCGGCGCAAGTGGAAGCCCGACGGGTCCTTGGACAAGTACAAGGCCCGCCTTACAGCCAAGGGGTTTGCCCTGATTCCTGGGGTCGATTACGACCAGATCTTCGCCCCAGTTGGCCGGTTCTCCACTAGCTGGGCACTCTTCAGTCTGGTCGCCGAGCATGGGTGGGAGCTGCACGAGATGGATGTGAGCAACGCTTTTCTCCATGGTTCACTGGAGGGTGAGGAGCTCTACATGGTGCAGCCCCCAGGCTTTGATGATGGCACTGGGAGAGTCTGGCGACTGCGCAAGGCCTTGCATGGCCTGAAGCAGTCACCTCGGTGCTGGAACCAAGAGATGAGCAGCACAATCCTTCATGGCGGGCTCCAGCGTAGCACCGCTAACCCCACACTGTTTTTCAGTCCGCGAGGCCAGACTTTTGCTACTGTTCTCGTGTACGTCAACGATCTGCTCATTGCGTCGCCAAACACGGCTGCCATCTAAGGGTGTCAAGGATCTACTGCACGCCGCCTACCAGATGAAGGACCTTGGGTCTGCCAGGGTCTTCCTGGGCATGGAACTCGAGCATGATCGCTCCTAAGGCATCCTGCACATCCACCAGGCCGCCTATGTGCAGACGCCGTTCACCCTCTTTGCGGAGGACCTGCCACTCGTGCCAAGCGCATCCTGACCCATGTCACCCGATGGCCAGGCAAAGCTGAAGAGTCCTGACCTAGCCGTTGTGGGGGAGCCAGTTGACGTGACCACATACATGCGAGTCATCGGGTCACTGATGTTCCTGGCGACGACGACACGCCCAGACATCGCGTTCGCCGTCAACCTCCTGGCCCAATTCTCTCAGGAGCCGCGTCACCTCCAGTATGAGGCCGCGATCTGAGTACTGCACTATGTTGTCTCAAATCCTCAGCGAGGTCTCATGTTCCGCCGTCAGCCGTCTGTTATCGTAGTGGGCTACACCGATAGTGATTGGGCCGGCAGTCTGGACGGCAAGAGTCGCACGGGCTGGATCTTTCTGATTGGCTGCACTGCTGTGTCCTGGCACAGTGGCAAGCAGGGATGCATTGCACGCAGCACTACTGAGGTTGAGTACATTGCTCTTGGCTCAGGCGCGTGTGAGAGTGTGTGGTTGCGTTGTCTGTTGTCCGAGCTACGCCATTCCGTCGCATGCATCACATTGCACTGTGACAATGAGAGTGCCATGGCCATCGCCGACAATGACGGCGTGCATCACACACGCACAAAGCACATTAATGTTGAGTATCAGTATGTGCGTTCGTTGTCGCATGACAACAACGTCAACATCGTGTGGGTTGAGACAGCACCGCAGTTGGCTGACTTCTTGACCAAGGCACTGAAGCGCGACTCGTTCAAGAAGGCTGTGAGTTCAGTCGGCATGCGTCCGTGAGTGAATCTCTCTGTCCTTTCTTGCGTCTCTTCTTGGCCTGGGGGAGTCTGGTCATTGATTGTGTCTCTGCCCGCACATGTGCACTACGCCTGTGAGTCATGGGGGAGTGTTGGTTTTTGTGCATCTCTCATTGTACTCTGTTGTGTCCTCCCGGCTTGTGTACATCGGCATGCAGATGACTGACGGCAAGACTTGACGCCACTAGAGTGTCGCTCAGTGGAGCCAACGCGCGCAGAGACCCACTCACCCGTCGCTGGAGCCTCCTCCCTTTGGCAATGTGCTCAGCTCCATCGGCAGGCCTCCGCGGTGGTCGGGCTGCCGGCAGTCAGTGCCACTACGGATGCAGTCTGCATGCACCTAGCGCTGTGTCTGGCTGTGGCATTGCGTCTGCAGCATCATGCGATGCCTAGGGTCCATGTCTTCTTTTGTATGGCCCTGTTTGGCATCGTTGACTGTCATAGGCACTGCCTGGGTTTGTGCAGCCATAACTTCTCATAGCTATTTTTCCAGCTGATTCTGACCGCACGACCGCATTTGCAGCGTTGGTATTATGGTATGGTCCAGTTTTAAGGCAAAACGGACGACGCCCGGGTCTTGGGCTGTCGGGCGTCTGGCAGGGCTCATTGAGAAAACCCTGCCTGCCAGAAAATAGGTCTAGCACTATTTTCTGATTGGCTGGTTAGCTGAGTAACAATTTTTCACTAGTGGGGGGGCCTAAAACTTGGAGGGGTTCCCCATTGTTGCTCATTCTTCATTGCTAATCAGTTACTTCCAGTTTTCAGCTGCTTTCTGGCGCTAACACTGGAGCGCGCACTTCTTAGTAACAAACCCAGAGCTTCCAGACTTAGTCTCTAGAGCAGCAGACTGAGGGGGCAGCAGACTTAAGCAACGAGCGTGGAAGCCCGCACGCTGCATCAACAACACATGCTGCCCCATCCTGCTACCAAGGTTTCCAGCTATGATTACCCCATGAGCAACTAGCAGCTGTAGGAGAGGAAGAAAATGAAGAAAGCAGCAGCTGTGGGACAACTACCTGAGAATATAATAGGAAGCTTCCTAGCTTTGCTCTCGCTGACGTGGAGATACTGTCCAGTCAGTTGACACACTTGAAAGCATGTGCAAGAAGCAACAAGCTCCTTCACCTATTAGAGAGATACGCACAGTCTCATGAGCTACAATAGCTTAGCAATGTAGAGATGAATGATGGCTGACAAGCACACAACATACATTTATGCCGTGGCGGATAACATGTGTTTACAGCATAAATACACTGCATGAGGAAGTGTCACTCACGTGAAACCGGCCCAAAACAACTGTTTGGGCCATAACTTTGTGCACAGGGATCCGAACACAACACGTTTGAGCCTAGAGATGAAGAATCTTGAGTTGAACACACAACTCATCACAAGCTCGATTCTAGCATAATTGGTGGATACAAAACGAAAACATGTAAATCGGGCTTAAGAGCCAGTCCACCGAGAAAGTTATAAAGCCAATAGAAAAACAACAAAGCACCCCTACAAGCACTCAAGATGCTGTGGCAGCTTTCTGGCAGGTACTGGTGGGTGAGGTCACAACCCGTTATTGCTCCGACACCAGCTGGGTGTGCATTAGGGATCTACATGAGCATGAACACGACCAAGTGGTCATAGTAAGCTCCATAGACAGACCACGCACGGCTCACATCCCAACTCTCCCCCATGGCCGCGTACGCATGTCCATACACATGCGAAACTGACACAGGTGAAAGGGAGATCCTCAACAGTCCACATTCATACACCCCTCTCCTAGCGATCCTTAAGGATGTGGCGAAGCCTGACAAAAAAAATGGTCACTTGGACTTTCTGTACGCCGGTACCTTGGTTTGGAAGTCAGCCCGCTGTATGTCCTTGCTAACCCAGACGATAGAGATCACCTGTTGCTCCAGAAAATGACACACAAAGTGACCCTCAATATGACTCTGCTTTGTGCATGCATGAAACACACCATGGTTCTCTGCAATGGCAAGAGCACTCTGGTTTTTGTGGCACAAATCAAATTAAGAAACACTGTCACAACTCACAAGCAGACGTTGCAAGCATATAGCCTCAGCAACCCCAACCCCCCACACAATATACTCAGGCTTTAATGAACTACTTGCAATGCAGTCTTGCTTTCTGGAACAACACAACACAGCGGTGCCACACGACAGGAACATGTATCTCTGTGCTCATCAGGGCTCCAGTGTTGCGGATTGGTACAAGAAGCTTGGCCCATTTGCCTGAAACCACAATTAATGAGGATCTCCGACTCTCAATCCATCCCGTCCAATCGCCCACAAGCCAAGGACCTGTTCAAGCCATGTGGAGAGGCCGGTCTGCGGTACACTCCTCCCACCTAGGAGTGGACTTGCCTTCGGCGTCCAAAGAGGGACTCCAACCCAAATTCTTTGGTACAAATGCAACAAATTGGTACAAGAAGCTAGGCCCATTGGGCCATAATTGCATTGATTGAGGGTCAGAGACCCTCAATTCATCCCGTCCAACCACCCACAGGTCAGGTACAAGTTCAAGCCATGTGGAGAGGCCGGCTCGCGCTACATCTAGGTCTAGTCAATATCTGTGTTGCTGTCAACTACCACTGAACACTTCCATCAAGATTAGAGTCTGAGGCACACTGTGGACACCACATAACACACCACTTGTAGAGTTGTGTGAAGGGCTCTTACCCAAGGACACCGCAAAAGATGTGCAAGGACATTGACGAAGGTGATGTCGGGTCGTGTGGTCATGACCAAGTACATCAATGAGTCTATGAGGTGCAAGTACAAGGTCACATCCACCTGTGTCCCCCAGTTGTGTTGGATGATCCACCTTAAGAACATCCTGCCCATCACGTGTTATGGGCACGAGGCTGTAGAAATAACACTAAGGAGGTCAACACACCGCTCCCCCACAACACGGGCATAACGTTTCTGATGCAACAAGAGTGTTCATTGCTGAAGATCATGCAAAACATCCATATTGAGGAACAAAGCTGCATGACCAAGGTCCTTCATTGTGCAGGCAGCCTGAAGGATTGCATTGGCCTCCTTCACGGCTTCCGTTGAAGGAGATTTAATCAAGAGATCATCTAAAAAGATAAGGATGACGGTGAAGCTCTCAACTGTTCATGTGAGGAAGAGGAACGGGTCGGGATCACTCTCAATGTAGCCGGCACATGTCATTGTGCTAGTTATCTTCAGGTTCTAGCACTGGGATGACTGCTTCAGGCCATACAAGACCTTACACAAGTGGTACCCCTTGTCACAAAACTCAAAGCCTGGTAGTTAGACCATGTAGATCTCCTCCTCCAGAGTCCCATGAAGGAAGGCTATGTTCATATCCATGTGTTGCAGCTCCAAGTCATGGTACGCAAGCGTTGGTCACATGGCCAACGGGTGCAAACATGTCTATAAAACCTGCACCCTCAACTTGTGAGAGCCCCTTGGCTGTCAAGTGGGCCTTGTAGTTGTTTAGTGAGTTGTCATGCTTTACCTTGGGTGTGGTGTGCTCGCATCAACCAGTGGGTGCAAGCACCAACTGGCGGCAACAGCGACCAAGGAAAGGCCGGTGCACATCTTCCCGAGTGTATGCAGAAGCATACGATTATCTTGGGGAAGCATGCGAACACGTGTGCCATGGTGGATGTAAACTGTACTTGTTATTCAAGTGTCTACATATAAGGCTATATGTTCATGATGACACATCCTAGGCAACCCGAGGTTGCCAATCCATGCATGTCTCTGTACAAGTAAGGGATGAGAATTACTGTCTTAGTTTCACGTAATTCATGTTCCCAGATTTCCATCGCACCAAGAATCACATCATTTTGTCGAGGAACGGCCGAGATATGGCCGTTTCCGTAAACCATGACAATCTGCCGCTGACAGCACCACCAGCGGCAGTGACGGCTGCCCAAAGCGCCCTTTCCGGTAATGATACATTGGGAGGTCATTCCAAAGCACTCCTGGCCCTCAATGATCCTTGATTCATTGACTAACCAGGTCCCAAGGCGCGCTTTGGCCTTTTTGGGCCTTCTGAGGATCGAGCCTTGGTCCTTGGGGATGAATTCCAGTAACCGGTTTTCCCCTCAGCTGGTCCAGCATTTTGTCGGACGCAACTTCCTTATTTTGTTTGTGGATGGACCCTATTCTTTAGTCGATCTAGTACAGTTTTTCCTGTAGATTCCAGATCCATATTCAAATTATATATCTAAAGAAGCCTCAAGCCATAATCAGTGTCATTAGCTCTGTCCGGCTTACACTATCCCCCCATTTAGGAGCGAGCCATCCGAATTCGCTCTTGGTACTCCCGCATGATGGTATTCACCCTGCTAACGTTGAAGTTACGGGCAGGCTCTCATGAGTTTTGAGTCGAATTGTAGCCCTTCTACTTGACTAGGTACTCCAACCCTTAGCTACGACAATGGTGGTCAAGGATGGCCTCCACCTCAAACTCTTGCTCGCCCTCAATGACCACAATGGGGGGAAGCGCGGAAGTGCGGCCAGGAAAGTTCCCAGCTGGACCATAGTAGAGCTTGAGCTTGGATATGTTGAAATTTTGTGGACTGGTATAGAAGGCGGAAGAGCCAACAGTGCCACCACGTGTGCGCATATTTCGAGCACCTCAAACGGACCAAGCCACCGGGGCTTGAACATGTTTAATTGGATCCCATGAAACTTGACGTGCGCGCTGTTGAGAAGCACACGATCACCAACCTTGAGCATTGTATCTGCACGATGGCGGTCAGCTTGCACTTTCTGTTGCTCTTGCACCTTTGCCAATGCATGCCACGTTGCTGTCCAAATCTGCTTGAAGTCGCATGTGGTAGAATCTACTGGGGGCAGGTTGTTTGCGATGTGGGATGTGGCGGACACCTTCCCGTTCACCACCTCGAATGGCACCTTGTCGGTGGAGGCAGACGTGGAGGAGTTTTATGCCAGTTCAGTGTCCAACAACTATTGGTCCCACGTCGTCTCGTCCGGGTCACCCACTGTACGGAGGAGCTTATCTTGCGTCTGGTTCGTCCGCTCCGTGTATCTGTTTGTTTGGGGATGAAAACTGGTCAACAGCTGCACCTTGCTGTCATACCGCTCCATGAGTTCTAACCAGAACTTGTTTGTGAAGTGCAGATCACGGTTACTCACAATGGACAGTGGCATGCCATGGAGGCGCACGACATGCTCGAGGAACAACCATGACGTGACTTCCATGCTCATCGTGTCACGTGTCGCGATGAAGTGCGACATCTTGCTTAAGCAATCCACAACCACTAATACTGCATTGTGACCTGGCACTGTCACAGGAAAGCCTGTGATGAAGTCCATGGAAATGTCTTGCCATGGCTTGAGGATGGGCAAGGGTAGGAGGATGTCCGGAGTCTTCGTCCTCCGTGCCTTGTGGCGTTGGCACACGTCACAACTCCGGAAGAATTCAGCCACCTTCGATGACATGGTGGGCCACCAAAAGAATCAAGCCACCATCTTCAGTGTCTTATTGGTGGATACATGACTGCTTGGGCCAATTTCATGGCACTCCTACAAAATCAGCTGCCGAAGTTCCGGCACCGCGGGAACCACTACCTGTTACATGCCACGCCGCCGCTAGTATGGCGCCTTGAAGAAAAATCTGCAAGTGTTATTTCATCCATTTACCTCATATCCCTCCATGAAGAGCTTCACAATGAAGGCGTCCTTGTGGATGGTGAGATACTGTCAAAAGAATGCAATGAGTGAAGACGGAAATAGCAGAAGGAGGCAGAAGCAATGGGACAAGTACAATCACGTCAGCTTGATGACGGAAGCAGAGACGAGTGAACTGTCTCGGGGAGTTAGTTGCAGAGTTTGAAGAGAGGCGAGGCATTGAAGATGAGAGGTAGACAGTAGTTGATGAGAGAAAGATGAGAGCAAAGCGGGTGATGGGTTGGTGCGTGATGAGCGAAGGCTGATGGAGCAAGAAGCTGCAAGGTGAGAGTGGTTGGCGAATATGGAGTGAGCGAGGAGCCAGCAGAGCGAGGACACGGCGGTGAAGCCGCGAAATCAAAGGGTAACAGGATGGAAAGATTTTTTCTGGTTAACTCAAGGGAATGAACATCCTCCGTATAAAAGAGCAGAACAAGACAAAGTGACAAGGCAATGGCTTATTTCCGCTAGCCGGATGCAGGTGACAGGTGTCACTTTATTAGGGGATGACTCGACTTTGACGGTTCAACGGTCCCCGAACCGATCGTTGGTGTCGAGGTGGTTTGGTCTTAGACCTGAACCATTATTGAGAGGAGATTTTCCTCTTGGATGAGTGCACTGAGTGAGTTTCTTCAGTGGTGTTTTCTGACAGATACGACACCCGCCGGTACACGATCGTTGGTGCTGAGGCGGTCCGGTTTCCGTACGCCGGCTGGACTGATGCAACCCAGCCAGTACACAATCTCAAAGTGTGACTCGAGGCACTCCATCCAACGCGCTTAGTGTCGGTTCAGGGTTGGCTATGTCTTGAAGCACTTCGACACATGGTGGCTGGTAAGGACCGTGCATTTCTGCGTCTCAAGGTAGCACTTCCAGATCTTGAAGGCTGGGACCACGGTGAGCATCTTCTTGTCATAGGTGGCATAGTTCAACTCAGCCCCATGCAACTTGCACAAGTAGTAGGCGACCGGCTGTGACCCGTTGCCAAAATCGTGCAGAAGGATACCATCAATGGCCAGGTCCAATGCATCCATCGCCATTTCAGACCCATGGTCGCTGTCGGCCAAGTGCAAGGCCGGCACGAAGGTCATAGTCCTTTTGAGATTCTCAAAAGTTTTTTTTCGCCAACTCCACAACTCCGCTCGGGATCCTTGTGAGTGAGATTGGAGAGTGGCACTGACACTCTTGCATAGCCAGGATAAGCCTATGGTAGAAGTTACAAAAACCAAAGATCATTAGACATCGTACACAGTACGTATCTTTGGTCACTCTTGCATGAGTGAAACCTTGTGTGGATCCGTGAAAACATGTCCATTGCCAATTATGTGTCCAAGGAATTCAGCCTTCCGATCTCGAACTCACACTTAGAGAGCTTTGCAAATATTTTCTCCTTCCTCAAAATCTCAAGGACCTTTTTCACATATTCTACATGCTCCTCTGCCTTCCTGCTTTACACCAAGATGTCATCGAGGTACCTGACCAAGAACTCATCCAAGTATAGCCTGAAGATGTTGTTCATTGGTACCATGAATGTGGTTGGTGCATTGGTCAACCCAAAAGGCATCACGAGGAACTCGTAGTGACCGTAGCAGGTGCAGAAGGTTGTATTTTCTACATCATCTGCTATGATTCAGATTTGGCGTTAGCCAGATCAAAGGTCGATTTTTGTGAAGAAGCGAGCCGCACATAGTTGATCAAAGAGCTCCTTGTCTCCTGGAAGCGGGTACCGGTTCTTGATGATCATGAAATCTTTCAATGCCTGGCATTCCACGTACATGCACATTTCCCAATCTTTTCCTACACAAATATGGCAGGTAGAGCATAAGGAGGCGAGGATGGATGGATGAAGACCTGCTCCGTCATCTTGGTCAGCTGCTTCTTCAGCTCCTACAGCTGCGCGTCACTCATGGGGTACGTTGCACGAATAGGCGGGCACGCTCTAGGTTTGAGGTCCATGTGATGGTCCAAGTCTTGCTTTGGTAGCAGACCCGCCGGGAGGGTGTCGGGGAACACGTCCTCAAACTCCGTACACACCTTCTGAAGCCCCTTGGGCATTGAGGCAAACTTGCCTTGTGATCCCGGCTACTCAAGAGTCACCCCATGCACCACACGAGGCGCCACGTCCTCTGGTTTGTTGAATACTTCCTCCACGTCTCGTAAAAAAACCAAGAAATCTGCTCCTTCTTTCAAACCACGCGCTTGAGCTGCACCAAGTTCAGCATCATAGGTGTCGATTGCTCCTTGCAGGGAACCGACTGCTGTGATGCTTCCTCCCCGCAGTCATCCTCCTCCATGGCCTCTGCCTCGAATCACGTATGCAGGGGATATTCCTTGTCTTTGAGCTTCATTGAGATGGAGCACACCTCCCAATTGAAGGCGGGTTTGTACTTGTGGAGGAATTCATGACTGATGATCACATTGTAATCCATTGTTAGGCACATTTGGTATGAAGTTATCATGTAAAGCTTCCCCACGCACATGGAGAGGGGATGGGCCAGGTAGCCCACTTCAATTGTGTTGTTCACTTGGTTATCGGCTTACTTCTTGCTGGTGAGTGCAATGCCCCAATTTTGAGCACACTCCATGCTCACAAAACTGTAGCTCGTGTAATAATCCAGCACATTCCCCAACACCCCCTTGATGCCTTTTACTCGCGCCTCTAAGAGAAGTGCAGACTGCTACTACTCATACCCCGAATCCCATGCCTTGACCTAAGAAACCCCCTCAATTTCCACAAGGCGTTTGGGTGGAAGGTCAACTAGCTGTTTGGGCTGAGAGGAGTCAAGAGTAACGCCATTTACCGCCAGATCTCCTCATTTCCTGACTCCTTTCTTGCTGTCTATGCTTCTTTTGTTGCTTGCATCCCCTTCTTTTGCCTCTTACCCTTGCCTTTGCCCTTCTTTGAACTATGAAAATCACGCCTGACGTGGCCAAGCTTGCCACAGTAGTTGTACTTGTGCTGTTGTAATGCTCCAATCTCCATGGGTGTGTCGTTGCTCTCGACCCGCTTGCCGTAACCACCACCAAAAGAGTTGTGGCTGTTGGCATAAGCTTGTTGTATGTGTGAGTCTTACTGTTGTGCTATTGTGATCATGCCTAGCAGGCCGTCGTTGAGTGCATCACCGTCACAGCGCGGGCGCCATTCTTCAGGCCGTTGCTGTAGTGGGAGCTTAATTCGTGGGAGACGAAGCCACGGTTAGCAACATTCTCACAATACCTGTGGATGTAGTCAGCGCCGCTACTAGTTTGGTGAAGCCGTCATAGCGTGGCACGTGTGTTGTTCCTCACATGACCCATGGTGAAGCGCTTAATGAACAAATCCACGAACTCCTTCCACGAGGTCGGCCATTTTAGGGTAGGGTCATCACTGCTGCAGGTTGGAGCCAACAGGGTTGAGATTCTGGTCGCGAATGCAATGTAGACGACCATCCCTACTCCACTGCCATGTGGATTGGACCGCATCTCATCGGCCCACCAATCCAACGACACCCCTCTTAACAAGGTCACGGCATAGTCGCGGGACGCCTCGTACCTTGAGGCATCCACGCTGATGGCAGTGAAGTACAGCTCTAGTCCGATTATCCAAGCGTGTAGAGCTGGCCCATACTTCTTTGATGGGTCGAACAACTCCAGCTTGGGCGGGCTTGGCACGCCCCTTGCAGATCTAGGTATGGTGGAAAATGCAAGTGTTGTTGTCACAGGGTGCTCCACGAGCTCTTGATTGAGGTACAAATTTTTCTTCTCCAATAGGTCTATCTTGGCATGCATGTTGGCATGTAAACTTTGTAACACTACGGCTGCTGTTACTTTGCCTTGCACGTAAAATGTTGCGGCCATGGAGAACATGCCGGATGAAGTTATCAATGCGTCCAATGTAACTTCTTCCTCAATGCGTCCTCCGACTACCGCCTTGTTACCAGAATGCTTGGTTGGCCTTGGCAATGGATCCGCAAAAGAGACAAGATGTGTGCTAATGTATGCTGTCCAGAAGATGTTTCCACGTAGATGATTATGCCACTGAGAGAAGGGTAGCTCTGGTACCAAGTGTAAACCAGGCGCGGTGTGCTAGCTTCAATCAGAGAGTGCAAGCATCAACCGGTGGCAATGGCGACCAAAGGGAGGCCGGTGCACACCTTCCCGAGTGTATGCCAAAGTGTAGGATCGTCTTGGGGGAGCATGGGAATACGTGTCACACAGTGGATGTAAACTGGACTTGTTGTTCAAGTGTCAACATAGAAGGCTATATTTACATGATAACACATGCTAGGTGACCAGAGGTCATCGAGCCGTACGTGGCTGTGGATGGGCTAGGGATGAGCACTATTGTGTCAAAATTTCATAGCGCATCTTCCCAGATTTCCAACATACGAATAATTGCATCATTCCATGGAGGAACAGCGGAGATATGGCAGTTTCCATGAACCACGGAAATCTGCCACTGGCAGTATCAGTAGTGGCGATGACGGCCGTCCGAAGCGTCCTTTATGGAAACAAAACATCTGGATAACATTCCGAAGTACCCTTGGCCCTAAATGATCCTTGATTATCTGTATACTAGGCCCCAAGGCGTGCTTCAGCCTTGTTGGCTCTTCCAAGGGTCGAGCCTTGATCCTCGGGGATGAATTCTGGTCACCTGTTTTCTCCTCCGCCGGTCCAACTTTTGGCTGAGCACAACTTTCTCACTTCTTGATGGATCGACCCTGTTCTTGGGTCAATCTCGCACAATTTTTCCTGTGCATTCCAGATCCACAGTTAGATTATGATTTCAAGAAAGCATCAAGCCGTAATCGGTGCCGTTGGCACTGTCCGGCTAATAACCACACTCAGACCGCATGGCATGGACCGCATCCTCCATGGTGAGATTCCAGCGTTTGGACACACCATTCTACAGTGGTGTGGCATGAGCGGAGAGCTGGTGATGAAAACCATGCTCAGAAAAGAATGTGTCTATCCCACCTAAGAACTCGCCACCATGATCTGAGCGGAACGTGTGAAGGATGTGATGAGAAAGCACTCAACTCTCACCTACCAGAGACAAAACCGCCATGTGGGCATCACTCTTGTGGCGCATGTTCTAGACCCATCACATGCAGGTGAACGTATCAGTCAGGTTGAGAATATACTGATCCCAATATGTGACGGAGTTGATTGGGAGGGGGCCAAGGAGGTACGAATGCACCAACCACTCTAGTGGATGCCGTGGCCACAAAGAAGAGTGGGGATAATTGCAGCGATGTACCTTACCCTGCAAGAATGAAAGAAACTCATTATTGGGAAGCTTCTCTAAGGAAGAAGAATCCAAACAAAGGGCTGGCTTTGTCCAAATGAAGTTGGACAGTGTCCAAGCTCACATGGCAAAGGTGGAGATGTAGCAAGCATTGGTGCTCAGGGGAGAGAACAACAGTGACAAATACACACATAGAAGAGAGAGAGGGAGAAGAAGTATGTTGTGCGCAATGAGATACACGATATATGTCATTAACAAGAGAGGGATAAAGAGCAATGGCACGTGTGTCAAAAGTAGTCACTGTGGCAGAGTCAGGAGAGTGCTCAACGGTGAGACCCATTGTGGTGCATGCACAATCAAAAAGTGCGCTGACCTCAAGAGCTATTAATCCGCGTACATATTCTTGCCTTGTGTGTGGATGTGAATGTGCAGGGCATGCCGGCCTCAAGACTAGAGACAATGCATGTTGACCATGTGCTTCACACACTTCAGACGCAGCTTCCTCCATATGTTGCAGCTCGTGACCCACGTGCCTTGGCTCCATCTCAGCCATATGCACGTGCTTCATTCTCTTACTCGGTCCACTTGGTGTTACTAAACCTAGATAAGAATTTGATTCTGCAGTGATGTACATGATGAGTTTGCAGACAAACCTAAAACAGACCTTCGACCTTGCATGAGGTAAGCTAGATTTGTCCTTGAGGGGTGATCAACCAAGAAATCGGTCAGGGGCACGTTTTGCCCTCAATTAGTGAGAGCGAGCTCGCGTGGCTAGCAGGCCTCGGTGCCTGGCCGTGTGGAGTGAAGCACAAAGCCCGTGCTTTGCTCCCTCCCTCTCTTGTCTGTTAGGCCTCGACTCTTAGTGAAACCCTAGCCATGGCTGTGACGTTTTTGGACCAAGCACAATTCACAGTGCACCGTTTTGAGCGATTCAAGTTGCAAAATGAAGCTCTTCCTATTCTCATGGTATCAGAGAAGGTTTGACGGCCTGCTATTGTGGTAGTGGTGAGAAATCCAGTGATTTCTAAGATAACAACGAGATGAAAAATCTTGACTTTGACTATCTAGGCTGTTAGGGACGAGTGTGAGCAGGAACAACTGCAATGCAGAGCTAGAACGAAGCATCCTAGTGCGCATAGGGCCTGCAAAGCCAATGGAAGGCACATAAAAGAAGAAACGGCAAGGGTAGACACCACGGGCCGCGTGGCCGTCGGTGATACCCGCAAGGAGTCACGCACGGAGGAGGGAGAGGGGGCGCATACAACCTGCACCCAGAAGTCAGAAGTGTAGGCAGGACCTCAGTGACAATGAGTGATGAAGGATCCGCGAGGGACGGTGAACCACGCCGTAGCAATGGGGGTGGTGGCAGTGCACACTCGGCCACCTCAGTATCAAGAGTAACCTGGAGCGACCTCAGTAGGATTGCTCTCCACAAGGATTTAACGCCGCCACCCCTTGGAGCGCGGGACTTCCTAGCATCAAAGGACGTGTTCCTAGCATGGCCGGCCGAGCATGGGCTCGAGAAAATCTATCTCCACCCACTGCCAGAGGAGGTAGATGACCGTACGCTCCTCCGTGCTTTCCATTCTTTAACGCGTGCTCTACAGGATGACCAGTTATACGCCATCCGCCACTTTAGGTATGGCGGGAGAGGAGAGGACCCAACCAGCCCCCGCAGTGGGGCCCCCCATCCTGCTGAGGCATAGTAGCACTTGGTGACGCGCAAGGAGGAACAGGGCATGGCACTCGTCATCACACTTCGTGATAAGCTTCCCCGTCTCTATCCGAAGCCCGATGCACCTATCATTGAGTTTTGGAATACGACAATGGACATCACGCATCGGATCTTGGGACTGGGTATCTCCTGTACCGTCCTTGAGTGGCTTGATCTGGTGCTACTCCAGTTTGGTGAGCTGTACAAGGAGTTTCTCTGTGAATTTCTGTGACGCCTTCGTGTAGCAGACATTGAAAGCACCGACCTGTCAATGGTGTTCAAATAGTTAAGGAACTATGAGGGCATACTTTGAGGGGAGGATCAAGAGGTTGGAACCTCAACTGCCAGGACCTTCACACATCAGGGTTCTGGGGCTCTTCATGCCATAGCCGGACAGGGAGGTTATGGTGGCGGAGGTGGTCGTGGAGGCCAGGGTGGTAGAGGTTGGGGATGTGGACAAGACACAGGTACTCGTACTTGCAACTACTGCCATCAGCCTGGTCATTACTGGCACGCCTGTCCCATGCTGCAGCGCATCATGAACACACAGCAGCAGCAGTACAAGTAGCAGCCCTACCAGCAGCAGCGCGACCATATGACCACTACCTCCTCCCACCTGGGGAGCACAGACAAATTCTGGGCCACGTGGCCCCTCATCGACTGCTACAGCCACATTCAGACCACTGATGATGCAGCCGATGATGCAGCCAATGATGCAGTAGATGATGCAGTTGATGACTCAGCTGATTATGCAGCCAATGATGCAGCCGATGATGCAGCCGATGATGCAGTCGATGACTCAGCCGATCATGCAGCCGATGATGCAGCCGATGATGCAGCCGATGATGCAGTCGATGACTCAGCCGATTATGCAGCCGATGATGCAGAAGCCAATGATGTAGTAGACAGTGTAGCCGATGATGCAGCCGATATCCTTTGTACCTCCCGTGCACTACATGCCTCCATACTCTATAGTGCCAGATCCCGCACCCGAGTGGGCACAGCGCGTGTACGCCAACATGGCGGCAACACAGGAGCCAGCTCCACTGCCCCAGCATGCTGGATGGCTCCCCAGCACAGAGCTGCAGCCACCCAAGCCGACAGCGGCACCGCAGCCAGCAGGTCAGCGGCTTGGTCCCACGGACATCACCACATCCCATACACTGCTCATGCACAAGTGGTTGTATGACAGAGCATCGTCTCACCACATGTCACCTCATCACCAGTTGTTCACCTCATTGTATGCCACACATCATGTTGATGGTGTGAAGACTGGATCGGGGGAGGTAATTGCCATTGAAGGTGTGGGGACTATGGCTCTCCAGGCACCAGGGGGGGTGGTATGGCTGACCGGTGTGTTCTATGTCCCCAAGTTGAAGGTGAATCTGTTGCCGGGATGGCAGCTAGATCGGCAGTCAAATGTGTCCACTATAACTCAAAAACAACGATGCATGATCTTTGATGCCTCAGGCTCCTTGCTGGTTGGTGGAAAGTTGCGTGATGATATGCTGTATAAAATCACTCTCTTTCAACCCATCCAGAAGTATGCGGGTGGCCCTGGCTTTGGGCTATGGAGGTGGCACTTTGAGCTCCACCTTGTGCATAAAGGGCTGCAGGAGGTCATGAAGGGAATGAAAGTACTCGTCAAGGCAACGGCTACATACAAGGAGGAGTAGGCCTTCGTAAAGAAGAACACGGAGGCACTCATGCTCCTGCTGTCCAGGAGAGCCGAGTCGCAGCGGGTTTACTTACAGGGCAGCATGTCCATAGCCAAGAATAGCCAAAACCTCTGAACCATTCATTAATCCAAGTCGCTTACAAAAACAATCTTCACGATGAACCGACACCTAGTGGTGAAAATGGAATAGGGAGATGATTTCATCATTGCCATGCACCAGATTGAGTTGTTTGCCTCATAATAAAATGACGTGGGGTGGAAGATTGACACCCAGCTGCAGGGGATGGCCCTCCTCCTGGCCCTGCCTGACAGTTGGAGCGCTCTCATCACCGTCTTGTGAGGATGGAAAGAGGGCAAGCTCACCTATGGCGCGGTCGCCAAGTACATCCACAACAAGGCGTAGTGACGGAGCTGTGGGGATTCTGCGTCTTCCTCATCGGCCCTCATCACCAATATGCATCATGGCGGAAGCGGGGGCAAGGGAGGTGGTGAATGTAGCAGCGGCAAGAAGGACGCCAAGAAGGGTGCATGCCAAAACTGTGACAAGGAGGGCCACTATACCAGTGAGTGCACCAAGGAGGCAAAGGCCGGCAGCAAGGACATCAAAGGCAAGAAGGCACTTGTCAACGACACTCAAAACTACTACCTCAAGAAGGCTAACCAGCGATGCCTTGACACCAGAGCGGAGGAGCACACCTAGGTCAAGAAGGCCGGGCTCACCAACTACACCAAGTCCAGCAAGTCCATGGTGGTCACGAAAAAAAAATTCAAGCTGACGGCTGGCCAGGGAGACATGGACCTGGAGTCGGTGGTTGGTGGAAAGTGGGTGCAGGGAGTTATCAAGGGTGTGCAGCATGTACCTGGCTTGGCTGACATTCTCAGTGTCAGCCACTTGATGGACAAGGGGTACGAGGTGCTCTTCACGGGAAAGGGGGCGGTCGTGCGGAAGGACGGTGGCGGCGAGACCGTGCTGGAGGCTAAATGCGAGGGAGGCCTCTACATTGTGGAGACCAAGGTCATCCCCGTGGCAAAAGATTTGGTGGACTTGGAGGAACGGACCGACATCCTCGGCAAAGAAGGGGAAGCTAATCTAGAGCTCTGGCACTGACGATTGGGGAATTCCTCACCTGCAATCGTGAAAGAGATGGCGAAGGATGAATTGGTACGTGACGTTGTCATCAATGGTACGGAAGAGGCAGCATACACAACAACACAAAATAGGTGTGATCATTGCATTTCAGGCAAGGCGTAGTGTAAACTGTTCAACGAGAATGTAAATCATGCCTCGGAACTGCTGGAGGTCTGGCACAATGACGTGTGTGGACCATTCATAATGGTGTCAAGCAACAGCGCGTGGAGAGGCAGACTGGCCGGAAGGTCAGAGAGTTACTCAACAATAACGGTGGAGAGTACATGAGCTGTAGCAGTTTGCTGAAGTAGCAAGGCATAAAATAGCAACAAACTATGCCATGTTTGCCTCAGTCTAGTGGCCTGGTAGAGCGGGCAAACCAAAAGCTGTTGAACATGGTACGGACCATGTTGGTGGATGCGGAATTGTCGCAAAAGCTTCTGGATGAAAGCTGTACATACGGCAAGCTACACCATCGACCTCACCCTTACAGCAGGACTTAAGGGGAAGGGCGGCTGGAAGATGCCGCAGGAGGTTCGGAGCGGCCACAAGCCAAATGTGGCTCACCTCAAAGTGTTCAGGTGCAAGATACGTGTGATTGTATAGGCTGCCTAGTGGCACAACAACAAGCTGGAGCCACGGGGCAACTCATATCTCTTCCTTGGTTATGAGAGTGTCCATAAGACGTTCCGGCTCTTTCACATGCACAAGGAGGAGGTAATCTGCAGCCGAGACATTGAGTTTTTTTAGCAGAAACATGTGCGTGGTGAACTCTCCAAAGACATGAGAGGGGTTCAAGCTCCTTGATTACGAGAAGGAGCCAGTGGACGCTGAAGTTGAGGATGTGGCACCGGAGCGTGGAGGTGCACCAGAGGTGGAAAATGATGCAAAGGACTCCAATGAAAATCAAGCTAATGAGGAGATCCACCGGAAGGATCCAGCGAATGAGGCACAAAGAGTGCCAATGTGCGCATTTTCAGTGGAATACGCATCGGGCACCAGTGGAAAAACCACAGGACGTGCCGTCCATGCAAGCAATGTTTCACCAGAGAGGGAGAGATCCTTGGAGAGCCGTCTATTCAATGATTCATCAAAGCGTACAAGGTCAGAGGGATCACAGTGAAGCGACAGGGTGCAACAAAAACTGCTGTACCGCATCATGAGGCACTAGAGAGCGTGGAAGCGCTTTGACGCAGACACCGGTCGATGGATTGGCATGGCGTAGTGCATGCTGTCTAGATCAACGGAACTGGAAAATGTGCACTAGGCGCTTGCGTGAACCGAAAGGGAGCAAGGGGATGAAACGATTAAACTGGAGCCCGCGTCCATCATGGAAAAGGACACATGAGAGCTGGTTGACAGGCCAAAAGATACCAAGGTCATTGGCTCAAAGTGGATCTTCAAGACCAACTTCAGAAAGGAAAATGTGGTTGAAAAAGGCAAGGTGCAGCTAGTGGTGAAGGTATACACATTGCAAAAGCAAGCACTATTATGAGACATTCGCTCCTTTAGCCAAGTTCATCAGCATCCAGGCAATCCTTGCGGTGGCAGCTGTGAAGGACATAGACCTCCACCGAATGGACGTGAAGACGGTTTTCCTCAACCACATCATATGAAAAGAGATCTACATGGAGGTCTCAGAGGGGGTGAGGTGTCGGAGGGAAAGGTGTGCAAGCCGCAGAAGTCCTTGTACGGGCGAAATCAATTGTCCAAATTCTGGCACCAACAGATGGACAGCTTCATGGCAGAACTCGGCTTTGAGCACTGTGAGTCAGATCACTATGTGTACATGTGGCATGACAAGCAACTCCATCAGATCATTGCACTCTACGTGGACAACCTGATATTGTGCTTGACGAACCTGCCAATCGTACAGAAGCTAAATCAGTAGCTGAGCACCAGACTCTAGATGTCGGACATGGGGGAGCTAGATTAATCCCTTGGGATGAGTATCACACTGAACCGGAGGGCGCCCGCGATTGAGCTAGAATAGGCCGAATACATGACCGAGGTGCAGAAGCAGTACGACATGGAGAGCTACAAACCAGTTGCTAGTCTGGTCTCCATGACTTGTAAATTGAGTGCGGCAATGGCGCAACAAACAAAAGAAGAGAGGGATGATATGGAAGGGGTACCCTACCAATTGGTGGTGGGCAGCCTCATGTACGACATGGTGGCGACTCGATCAGACTTGGCCTATGCGGTGGGCCAAGTGAGCAGGTATGTAGTCGATCTAGGGCCAGTACAGTGGAAGGCAGTCGAGCCTATCCTCCGTTATCTGTTGGCGACACGACATGTGTGCCTGAGGTTTGATGACAAAGGGTGGTCCGACCCTTTGCATCTGGTCTGCTACACGGATGCAGACTATGCTCGCGATGTGAGCAAGCAGAATTCCACATTTGGGTACGTGTTGTTCCTTGCTGGTGCAGCGGTCTCATGGTGTAACAGGAAGCAGAACTACGTCGCCACCTTCCAATGTTGACCGCGGTACCTCGGACAACGATACAACGTTGTTGAAAATGGTACAAAATTGTAGCTAGGATCAGGCACGTCGATGTAGGGGTAGTGGGGGGAGGGGGGGGGGGGATGGGGCAAAACAGTAGATTTCAGTCATAGTGCACATTCATGCACCAAGTACATGAATTTTTTTAACCATTCCTAACAACCATGTGGAAAAATCATGAACACCACTTCCTAGTCATCCTATGTCCATCATCGTGTCGTAGAACGGCTGCTTTGCATTAGTATTGCAATGCAATTTACAACCATATCAGCCTTTGCAGCTCAACACTGAATGTTGCACATCAGCATGGTTCTTTGCACCCAAACATTGGACAATGCACCTTAACTGTGAACATTCCACCAAATCATCGAACATTATACCTAAGCATTACACATAGCATGCAAGAATAAGATCAAGGAAAACTGTTGATGGAAAATGATTGATTGAGAACACTCGTCAGAGCATTGATGGCCCTAGGAAATGGACAATGGCCTAAACACTGTCCAAATGATGTAGGCATTCTACTTTTTGCCATGGGCAGGACACTTCTGGCCTCTTCCAGCAGCTGCAATGCCACTTCCTCCTGCTGTTGCTGAACGCGTGGTCCCGTTGCTAGATCTTGTGTTCTCATCATTCTCCACTTCTGCACCACCCTCTCCCCCTGCCTCAGTCCCACTACCTTGCTCAGTAGGCACTGATAAAGATGCGGCTGAAACTTCCTCCCGCATGCAAGCACGGCGGGCATGTGGCAGGCCTGAGGCATCTCCCATGCTGCAGATGTGTGCCTCTACCTCCACCACCTCGTCATCAAATATGGAATATTCTGCCTCCTCCTCCTGTCCCTCATCACCACTGCTCTCATCATTGTCACCCTCACCATGCTCAACCTCATCCCCCTCTCCCACTATGTCCCCATCCTGCTCGCTTGCATACCCTTCTTCTGCGTCCACTGCCCTGATCAGCTGCTCTGCTAAATGTCTGCCATTGCGGCCATAGTGTTTGCGAAGCCTCACGTTGCACCTCATGAGCAGCTCCAGTGTCGACAAAAACAGGCAGTTCTTCCTAGCAGTGTGCATGAAATCGTGAATGGAGAGCAATCAAGGCTAAGACAAGAGTTTGAGGGCAAGGTCACGGAGAATAGGGAGGTGGAAAGTGAAATTGACATGCAATTCAACTACACTCATGGTGCAACACTTGAATTTTGCAATAACAGCAACTGTCCAGGTTTTTTTTTGGACAGAAGCATTGGGTTCGAAATCAACCATAACTTGAGCCTTCTGAAATGCAGAGATATCCTTCATCAGCTGATCATGCTTTTCCTTAGGAACCAGAGCATCACCCACAGACTACCAGGCCTGTAGTGTCACATAGTCCGCGGATAGGTCGTTGCCAAAGTGTTCTGGATGAATACGTCTGGCAGCAGCATACAGTGGACATGCCATGTTGGTGGACCAACGATAGTTCAGGTGGCCCAGTACATAATCCACATAAATCTTTGCAACGTTTGCTTCCCTTTTCCCCTTTTTCTCAGCCAGTGCATCCAACTCCTCACAGTAGTCCAACAGGGCCTAGTAAATCTCACCTACATTCCCACCCGGGCTATCTGCCACCCTCAGTGCCCGCACAGCCGGCTCCAGGAGGTCTTTGGTCTGGTGCACATGCAGCCAAAACGCTCTGCGCTTCACAATGTGGCAAACCTCCTTACGGGTCTTTCACCCGCTGTCCCTCTTGCTGCCTAGCTGCTTCCACAAGTCAGAGTCCACCAATGTCTCCAAGTTCTCTTTCTGGTCCAACATTATCTCGGCCATGGTGAACACCGAGGCAAAGTGGCTATCACATCGAAGGACCAGAATATTCCCATTGCTTGGTCCTGGCCTTCAGGCACGAGTGGGGCATCTCATTGTTCCTAAAGAATGAGACAACTGTCTCACACCTTGAAGTAACCTCAGCCCCCCATGCACACTTCGCAAAATCCTTCATCGCCAGGTCTATGTTGTGGGCACAAGAACCCAGCAAGAAGATGCTTGGGTACTTTTCTTCCAGGTCACCAAAAGCTCGCTTGTAGGTACTGGTGTTTTCAAATATGACAGAAACGACCTTTGACACGCCCACCTTTAGGATGGCTGCCTCAATGATGCTGGCCGTGTACTCCGTGTCTCTGGTCATGCCGCTTGCATATCTTCTAAAAATGTGCACGGAGCTCTGTGTGTTGACCGCCTTTGCATTATAGATTGGGCGGATCTGTTGGTCTCTCCACTCATCCACTGCAAGACTGGTGCCGTAGATGTCCCACGCCTTCTTGAGTGGGATATCCAGCTCTTTCCAGGGCTTGGAGTAGTTCCTTGACGACTGTAGTCCTGCTGGGGAAGGGGAACCTGTTTGTGGTCTTGCGTGCAGTTTTCATGACGTTCATGATGCACGGCTCTCTGCGGAAGGAAATCGGGAGGCCCTATATGGCCATCAGCTTGACGATCGAGAGCTGGCACTTCTCCTTTGCCTTGCACTCTTCGTGCTGGTCCAGAGTGGTCTGCCTGAAATAGGAGGCCTGGTTGACGTCGAACAGTGGCACTTGCCCTTCTAGATGGGTGGATGGAGAGGGATGGGAACCCTTCTGCTACTGCTGCTTCTGCTGCCTCTCTTGCTACTGATCCTCATCTTCACTGTCTTGGAGATGTGTGTACCCAGCAAATGTTGCCTCCTCTTTGCTCTGCCTCTTCTCCCACAGTTTGATCCTAGGAACTGGAAGATCAGCAGTTCCCCACTCCTTGCCCATGCCCTTGTAAAGGTTGGCGTTGTGTGGTTTCCATCCAGCAGGAGGCGGGTCTGCAAGATCGGGACCCAGTACATCTCATGCAGTTGGGGGTGGATAGGGTCAGGTCTTGATGTTGCCATTCGACTCTCCAAAGTGCCCTCGAATCTTGTCACATGTGCCAGAGCTAATCTTGGCATAGCTGCCACAAAAAAAAACCAGCTATCTTGGTGGGGGTCTGCTATTTCTCGACGTGGCGCAAGAACTCTTTCGTCAAGAAGTTTCCAGTGACGCGGAGGCAAAGAGGAGGATTCCAGCAGCTGGCGTCGAAGGCATCACAGAAACCTGATATTGAAGTTGTAGACGGTGTTCCTCACGAGGAGGTGTCCCGTGAGCCATGAGTGCTTGCAGCCATGGTGGCTGGCTTGGGTCAAGACCAATTGTCTCGACCCGACAAGCAACAACTCGTCACTCTGTAACTTTGCACTTGATATTGTCAAGTGCGCAGTCATCTTCAGAGACCGGAGGGGGGGGGGGGTCCCCCATGGTGACTTCACAGTCAGAGGAGATGGAGAGGGGGGGGGGTAAAAATCATCCTCGG
>SZWC01000609.1:230753-272954 GCA_023375785.1 Penium margaritaceum | reverse complement strand
GGGGGGGGGGGGGGGGGGGGGGGGGGGGGGGGGAACGCATATCTGGAGTAGGAAGCAAAGAATGACTAAAACCACATTTTTTGTACATTGCATTTCTGTCCCAGAGCTAAGAATGGAACCTGAAGCACATGTGCATTTCCAACAAATGTCCATTGCAACACAATGCACATCAACACATAGTTACCGGTGTTGAACTATCCCATTTAGTCTTGTGCAAACATTTACAATCATACATAGGGTGCAGCAGCACCATTCCATTGTGGGACAATGCTCCAAGAACTAGCAAGTAGAAAGCATGCTTGTATGACTGACATGAATAGAGATAACATTGCTTTGCATTCAAAGTGTCAAAGTAACATTCATGGACCTGTTGGAGCACGTAAAAAACAACAACCCTGATGATGTCAAAACGGCAAACATCACAACAACAAGTTTGAACCAGGGAAAACAACCTAGCAAAGTTCCAGCCATCAAGACAGTAGCAGACTAGCGCATGACACGCTTCACCACCTTGCCTATCACACCCAGCACTGCAGCAGCCTTCCCCTTCCCTCCCTTGCTAACCACAGTACCTCCCTCCTTTGCCTTGCTTGCAGCTGCTGCGCCCTTCTGAGGAGCAGCTGCCTTTGCTGCCTTTTTTGCCTTAGCTGCAAGGGCGTCCTTAGCTGCAAGGGCAGCCTTTGCTGCCAGGGCTGCCTTTGCAGCCCTTGCTGCCTTGGCTGCCTTGGCAGCTCTAGCAACCTTTGAAGTCCTAGTCTTGGCTGCATCTGCCGCCGATGCAGAAGCTGCTCCACTTGAACGTACAACATCGTCGTCACCACTCTCCTCCTGCCCTCCATCCTCCTCACCTCCAACTCCCTCTTCCCCTGCATCCCCTTCCTCTTCTCCAACTGCACCTTCCTCTCCTGTCGCATCTCCAACCCCCATCCCCGTCCCATCTCCGACGTCCGAGCCTCCCTCTCCAGCACCCTCTCCAGCCTTGTCTCCATCCACTCCCACCTCCCCCGTTGCAGCAGCAGCTGCCACACTCCCTCCCTCCTCCAGCAGACTCTCCAGTTCCTTCCTGGTTCGAACCGCCCTCGCAAAAGAGGGCGGGTCTTCCCCAGCCGCCTCCAGCGCTGTCATGGTCACGGACTGCTGCTGCTGCTGCTCCCCACCGTCTTTCTCGGCTTCACCCTCAACGTAGATTTCCTCCTCCTCCACCATGTCCTCATCAGAACTATCATCAGTTGCCCTGCCTTCTCCTTCTTCCTCCTCCTCCACATCCGCCACATGCTCACCGTCCTCCTCGCTCTCCGAGTCGTCGGACACCGTGAAGTTGGTGGGCTTGCACCAACTCCCACTTGCCTTGTACTGCGCACCAGCATCTCCAGCGTGCTGACGCTAAGACGGTTGCGGCATGCAGTGTGAATCAGCTGGTGGGTGGAGAAGACATGCTCGCAATCGGAGGAGGCGCACGGCTGAGAGAGAACCTTGATGGCAAACTCGCGGAGGGTGGGAAGGTGCGCCAAGTGGAGTGACACCCATTCGTACGGTGCCAGTGCCGACGACACCACCTTTGCCACGGCCGCCCGCACCTTGTCACTCAGGCGCTTCGTGGTGAGGGCGATGACGTCAACAGTGACACGTCCGAGCTGGAAAGCCTCCAGCTCCTTCTGCAGCTCATCCTTCTTCTTCTCAGGCACAAGCGCATCCACCACTGTGGACCAAGCCATGACCATGTCAACCTCACCCCCAAGGTCATTGCCAAAGTGGCGCGGGTGCACGCAGCGCGCAGCAGCATACAGCGGGCAGCTCATGTCAGCGGTCCAGCGGGCTTGCAGGAGCTGCATAGCATACTTCACAGGCGCAGCAGCAACCTTTGCTGGCTTGCGCCCGCAAGGGCGTGAAAGTGCAGCAAGGTCGCTCATGCAATCAAGCAACCCTTCATATATCTCGGCCGCCGCCCCTCCCGGCGTGTCAGCAATGCGCAGCACGGTCACCAACGGCGTCAACAAATCTCTCAGCTGGCAAACCTGTAGCCAAAACACACGGCGGCGCACAAGACCTCTCACAGCCTTCTTGCGTGCCTTGAACATCCCACCCCGCTGGCTGCCCATGCCCGTCCAGCACTCATGGTTGACCAGCTTCAACAGAAATGGGCACATGTCTAGCAGGCGCTGCAGCATGGAGTGTGCAGATGCAAAACGCGTGTCGCATTTGGCGTGCAAGGCCCGCCCACCCGGCTTTTGCTTCAACCAGGTCCGTGGCACGTCGTTGTTGCAAAAAAACGTGACAACCTTCTCAGCCTTGGACAAGATTGCCGAGCCCCACTCTGTCTTGCCAATGTCCTTCATGACAAGGTCACAGTTATGTGCACAGTAACCTTGCCACAGGACTTTTGGATACTTCCCTGCCAGGTCTTGGAATGCGCGTTTGTTGAATGCTGTGTTGTCGCAGACAATGGACACCACGTGCTTGACACCGACGGCCTCCACCGCCTCCTCAATCATGGCCCCCATGTGGGATGCATTGTGGGCCTTCCCACTGGCATCACGTGAAAACACGTGACAGGCACCCTTGGCGTTTACAGCCATCGCATTGTAGATTGGACGCTGCTGCTGATCCGCCCACTCGTCCACTGCAATTGTGACGCCATAAATGGGCCAGGCTTGCTTCAACGACACATCCTCAACCTCTAGCTTCTTGTCCAATGCTGGCAGTATGTCACTCACGACAGTACCTCGGCTTGGAAGGCAAAATGAGCTGTTGGTGCTTCGGCCTGTGCGCACCACCTCGTTCAGCAGTGGCTCACGTGAGAAGCTGATTGGGTACGCAGCACAGGCCATGAGCTTGACTATTGCCATCTGGCAGCTCTTGTTCCCGGCTGCCTCACAATGCGGCCTCACGGACGTCTGAACCATACCAGCCATCCAGTTAACATCCACCAGCCGAACTGTCTGCGGCTGCTGCTGGTACAACTGCGGCTGCTGTTGGTACGCCGGCAGCTGCTGCTGGTACGTTGGCGGCGGCTGCTGGTACACCTGTGGCTGCTGCTGGTACACCTGCTGCTGCTGGTACAGCAGCTGCTGCTGCTGCTGCTGCTGCCCACGAAGGTCTGCTTCTCTGAGGAGTGCTTCGTCTTGCTGCCGCCTTATCTGTTGGTAAATGGAGCTCATGCTAGCATACTCCATGCAAGGGCCGGCACCAGCTGCATCACCCTCATCATCTCCAGTTGGTAGGCCAGCTCGGCACAGAATCTCCTGTCGCTGCAAGTTCTCCGCCAAATTAACCCATTTCACAGGCTTGCTGCTTGTACCCCATGAATCCCCGAGGCCGTTGTACAGACGGGGGCAAGCAGGTTTCCAGTCGGCTGCTGGACGAGGGGCCCTCTCAATGCCAAGAACGTCTCTGGCTTGAGGCGGTGGGAACAGGCAAGTGGCGATGTTGCCGTTTGGGATACCAAAATGCCCGCGGATGCGGTCACAAGTGCCGCTTGACGTAACACCGCATGAGCCACAAAAGAACCCAGGTTTCCTTGAGGCCGTAGGCACTGGCCGACAGTGACGCGAGAGGGCCAGCGTTAGATGATCTCCATGGAGACGCCCGGCAGGAGGGGGGCTGAAGTCCACATGGTTCAGACGGTACGCAGAGGCAACAGAGGTTGAAGATGGAAGGGATGATGATCCCATCAAAGATGATGCGGTCTGGCGCCGAGATGCCATGGATGTACCTCCTTCCTACAATTGCCACGCTCTCTTTGCGTCTAAGTGACGCGGAACGACTAGTAGTAGTTCATAGCGTTGTTACGACACGGATCCAGCGTCAACCACCCGACCGGTGGGTAGTTGCGAGGGCCCCGGCCCCTGCCCCTCCCTCCTGCTCCCTGCCAGGCCTCATCGGCCTCACTCAAGGCATAGAACCCAACCGGTGGGTGGTTGCGAGGGCCTCAACCCCTGCCCCTCCCTCCTGCTCCCTGCCAGGCCTCGTCGGCCTTTGGATCCATGCTCCGTCCACCATCGATCCAAGCGGATCAATGGTGGGCGGGCTGGTCAGCCCTCAGCCGGCGACCACCGGCTTTGGATCGATCCGACGAGGAGCCACCATTGATGGATCCACGGCCGGCGACCACCGGCAGTGGTTCCATCGATGATTAGCCCTCATCGATTGTTCCTCAGCCGTCGGCCAATCGATCGTCGATTCTTGCTCGACATCGGTAGAGAGATCGACGGCGATTCGAGGATTGATTGCATCAACTGATTGATCGACGGCGATCGCATGCGTCGAAAACAAAAAAGGGCATTCTAAAAATCTCGAGCTGCAAGTTTCATCGTTAACCTCGCGTTTGCGCTGATTTCAACACCAGGAGCGCACAAAATGATAGTTCAAAAAATGGACTTAACTAAGATTTGCGGACAGAAATGAAAGTAAAAATATTCAGAAAGATATCAACAATCATCCACGTACGAGGACTCAAACTGTGCAGCAGGAGTAATCGTTGATGTGGCAGTGAAAGAACCAGTGATTGGTGGACCAAACATCTGCCACCTGTCGGATATCCCTATCATACCCCACAATAATTTTCATTTTTACTTGACACCTTGATTCTAAAAATATGACATATATGTCCATTAAGATTATTTCAGAAATCATTGGAATGTCAAGCCCAAACTTCTTCCGAAGTACCTAATTCTATCCCACCACATGTGCATTAAGGTTTCTATCAACCAGTATCCATGTCTTGTTCTCTTCAATGGGCGCGAGCTTGCTGTCTATTGCTTCCTTCCACTTGGCCGCATCTGGCCTGGTCATAGCTTCCGCTAATTTCACCGGCTCTCCCTGAGCCAAGCACGACCACCTGAGTCCGGTCCATATGTTGCTACCAGCATCGTACTTCTTTGTGACTTTCTTTTGACGCATGCTCCGCTGAAATGTACATGCTTGTTGTTTTACATCCTTCTGCTGTTGAGATGATTCTTTCTGCCTTGGTGATTCATTTTCAGAGGAAGAGCCACAAGCATTAGAGTTAGAATCAAAATCCTGAGAGGACTCAGACTCAGTGTCAGATTCCATCGTTGTGTCAGCCTGCATAGTCACTCTCCTTGCAGTAACACCCCCCTAATTCACAGGCACATGTTACTAGTTTTCAGGAGCCTGGTCTCCTGACTCAAGCAGCACAATCCACTCTCCAGATCTGGGAGCGTGATCCGGATCCAGCAGCTCTCCCTTTCTGAGTTCCCTCTCATCAAACTCAACATCCTGGCTTCAGATGAGATTTCCATCTGTTTGTTCCCACAGCCTGTATGCCTTGTGTGTGATTTCATAGGCAACCGTGACGTACCTGCAAGCACAAACATCCAGCTTGCCACTCCCTTTGCCTGCTTGGACCTTTGTCCAAGCGGTGCAGCCAAACAGCTTCAGATTTGAGGCATCCGGCTTCTTTCCTGACCACAGCTCGTGTGGTTTCCTAAGTTGCTCTTCTTGTTTCTTCTTACCTTGCTTGCAAAATACAGCTGCAGGGGTAAGATTCAGAAAGCAGTAGGTAGTTGTTGCAACTTCAGCCAAGAAGCAAGGTGGAAGTTAAGCATCAAAGAACATGCTTCATGCCATGCCAAAGATGGGATAAATCATCTGCTCGATAACGTCGTTGCTGTGTGGGGTGTTGGGCATCGTGGTCTGGTGGTTGATGCTGTGTTGGTTAAATCAGCCTTTGCACACCTTGTATTCACCGCCATTGTCACTGCGTAGCACCTTGACCTTCTTCCCAGTCTGCCGCTCCACCACAATGACAAACTCTTGCAGCTTCTCCTTGACCTCTCCCTTTTCCTTGAGGAAGTATATTCACACCTTGCAACAATGATCATCAAGGAAGGTTAGAATGTACTTGCTGCCTCCATTTGAAGGTATGTAGAATGATCCACACATGTCAGAGTGAATCGGGTCCAGGTTGGCCGCCGCACTCTGACCATTGCACTCAAAGTGCTTCCTCTTTGCCTTGCCTTGGAGGCATGGCTGAAACAGCTTCTTACACCCAGCCTCATCCTTTGCCTTGCAACCCTCCATCCCACAAACAACTTGTTGTTGCTGCATCACCTGTACTTTGCTGTCGACCACATGCCCAAAGCGCCTCTGCCACATCTCAACATCTGTGTCTTTAGTGGAAGTGGCAGCCGCCACGACTGCCTGTGGTGCAACCTTAGGTTTTGGTACCACCGACTGGCTGGCACCCGCATGTCCCTCATTTGGAATTTTCTCCACCTTGGTTTGCATGAGGTAGAGCCCGTCAACTCTTCGGACCTCTGTGACAATAATCTTCCTGGCATAAGAGATCTTGATTTCTTTGTCCTTGACAATCACGGTGTCCTTCTTGGTGAACAACTGCCATTTCATGGTCTGTGATTTTAGAGATGGATAAGAGGTTTTTTGCAAATTTAGGAAACACTCTGTAGTTGCAGACCTTGTTTGATGATGATCAGCTTGTCTCCCTCACCCTCAGAGTAGGCAACACCACCATTTGCGTATTGAAGTTTCTGGTTGGGGTGTTCGGTGGAGACAAAGCCAGCCTTCATTCTGGAGTGATGGTCAGCGCCAAATTCAATTGCGAATTATCCCGGCTTGAGCAGCACCACTCCCTTCTACATGGACGTTCTCTCATGCATCATGTTGGTAAGTTCTTTCTTGCTCTTTCCTCCACCCTCGTTCCTGCTACCCTTGCCTCCGTCTTCCTTCTTGGAAGCTCTGCACTCCCGTCCCCAGTGCCAAGGCTTGCCACTATAATGGCACTTTGCAGGATGCTTTGAATCCTTTCCACCACCGCCACTACCAGCGCTTCAGTTGCCACTCGAAACGGAAGAGGATTTGTTGCTACCACAACCATCAAAGCATTCGGCATAGCCTGAAATGTTGGCCCCATTGCCATTGTGACGCATGGCATCATTACGCACATAATTGAACACTGCCTCACATGTTAAATCCTCCTCCTTCCAAATGCCCCAGACAGTGATGAGAGGACCCCAGCTTTCAGGTAGCCCCATGACCTGGATATTGGTGTCAATTTCCAAGTTCATCTGAGACACTTGTTGTACCAGTCCTTCAAAATGTTGTAGAGACTCTCTCTCGCTCACCCTCATTCCAATCAGTTTTTTACGGACAAAGAGGCAATTTGCAAGACCCATCAATTAATACAACGGGCAAGCTTTGCATGGGCTTGTGAGGCAACCGTGATGCCTTGGAGGTGAGCATGTTGTGAGTCTTGGAATGATGTCACAAGGATGGCCAAAGCCATGTTGTTTTTGGCCTTCCATTTTTCATACTCAGAAGTTGTTGCTTCAAGTGCAACCTCTTCTCCAATGAAAATTTTCAAGCAGCCGTGCGTGTTCATGAAAATCTCAAAGATGCACTTCCACAATGGAAAAATTTTCCTTATGAACTGACATTCCACCGTTGGCTTGCTCTAGGCTCAAGGTCTTTGCCATGGTGTACTTTCCAACAGGTACGACGGTGGCATCAAAATCCACATCAGGCACTTGAGAGAATCCCTTGGCCGTAAGACGGGTCTTCTATAGTACTACTGAGCCATTGGGCCTCTCTTTCCTTTGAAAGACTCCACGATTTGATATGGCCTTAAGAACGCATGTGAGCGCTTCACCTTCTCATAAACCCCATGCTCCTTTGTTTCAGCAAGCTCCTCGCACAGCATAGTAGTAGGCTACACCATAGCCGTCACAAGGCCAAGAGCGTCAGGACCAGAGGCCGGAGTAGGTTGTGTGGGGTCAATGATACCATCGTGAACTGGACAGGCCCAGAGGGGCTAGCAGAGGCAATGCGACTAGAAAACGGTGTTTAGTGAGGCGCAAACTAGAAGGGTGTGAGACAATCCACACGTGCGTAAATGAACAGCAAAGATATATAGGGATGTGAGGGTGTGATTGGGCCTGGTGCATATGGGACTACAACCAATGACACAGGTGATGGTGCTGGCACTTAGAGTGATGCAGCAAGAGACAATGCAGGTGATATCAATGTTGATGCAATGGGAGATGATGTAGATGCCGCAAATCACACAGGTGTCGATCCAGGTATAATAAGTGGTGAAGTAGGTGACAACACACCTGCGCCAGGAGATGATGCTATTGGAACTTGAGGAGAGAGGGAGCCTTGGAGCAGCGAGCATGTGTGATTGGAAGGGCATCACTTGTGCTGAAGAATGATTGTTCAATCACTCAAAATGATGGAGTACATATAGAGCTAGAGCTTGGGCAAGTCAGCCCTCTCACAAGCCACACCACTTAGCCATGGAGGCTAAGGCTCACACACTAGAGTCCATAATCTCACACAAGGGAGGAAATCAGCCTAGCAATCAGGCTGACCACTTACACACGACATAGAGAGCTAGAGAATGCTCTCATGGCACACTCCTAGTGGTCACATAACCCACAAACCCATGGAGAATCGCCATGTGTCCATGGCTAGCACACAAGGATCTCACCTCACCTAAAAAGTAAGGAGAGGTACCTTTATCCTAGTCAGCACACTCTGACAAGGCAATCCTAAGACCAAAGACCTTTTTGGATATTTCTCCCATCAGGTCTTGACCCTGGACCTCTTGCCTTTTTCTTTTCTCAGGCTAAGGCATGGAGCCATCACCCATGCCCACCCAGACATCGACGTTCCATGACCCCCGAAACTTCGAAAATTCATATCTCCCAATCCGACCGTTGGATCGGCCTCAAACTTGGACCGAAGACATTTTGCCACCTGATCTTTCAAATGGTGAAGTCGGATCGGCGATCGGAGCAGGCATCTGGTACGTTCCTGGAACTTTCTCCTGTGGACCTGAAACTGAGCCAGATGGCTCCTTTCCCAACAATCTCCCACTTTGCCGCAGTCAGAGTGGGCTGAGTCCACATGCCTTCATGCAGAACTGCTGCTTCTCACGGGTCACTCGCTTGGTGCAGAAATCAGCGACCTGCTTGCTGGTTGGAGTAAACTCCAGCTTGATAGCACCCTCCTGCACCATGTGCCTGATGAAATGATATGCGATATCAATGTGCTTGGTGCGTGCATGGTGCTCAGGATTCTTGGCGAGTGCGATTGCGCTCTGGTTGTCGACGCGCACAGGAACTGGAACTGCTGCACTCCCACTCATCTCTGCCATGAGACGTTGGAGCCAAACTGCTTCCTTGGCTCCAAAGCTGAGAGATACGTACTCAGCTTCTGTGCTCAAGGTCGCCACNCCTGATGAAATGATATGCGATATCAATGTGCTTGGTGCGTGCATGGTGCTCAGGATTCTTGGCGAGTGCGATTGCGCTCTGGTTGTCGACGCGCACAGGAACTGGAACTGCTGCACTCCCACTCATCTCTGCCATGAGACGTTGGAGCCAAACTGCTTCCTTGGCTCCAAAGCTGAGAGATACGTACTCAGCTTCTGTGCTCGAGGTCGCCACGACCACCTGCCGCTTGCTGCACCAGCTGATGGCTCCACCATTCATGAGGAACACATGTCCAGAGATGGATTTGCGGTCCTCAGGATTTGAAGTCCAATCTGCGTCTATGTAGCCGATGATGCTGTTGTCATTGCCGTTGTAGGTGATGCCGATGTTGATGGTTCCAGCAAGGTAGCGGAAGATCCGCTTCACTGCCTTCTGGTGCTCCTGTCCGGGATTAGCCATGTGCTGGCTCACAGCGCTCACAGCCTGTGCGAGGTCCGGCCTGGTTGCCACCATCAGGTACATGAGACTGCCGACGGCGCCCTGGTACTTCTGCAGCTCAGTGTATTTGCTTCTCCATTGAAGCTCACGAGGTACTGCCGCGTCTCCAGCGGCGTGCCGATGGGTTTTGCCTCTGCCATGCCAAACCGCTGCAAAACATCCTTAATGTAGCGGCTCTGCTGCAGCGAGAGAGAGCGTGACTTGCGGTCACGCGTGATCTGGATACCGAGGAAGTATGATGCCTCCCCGAGATCAGACATCTGGAAGCGCTCCTGCATGGCTTCCTTGAACACCTGCAGTGCAGACATGCATTTGGAAAGGAGGAGCATGTCATCCACATAGACAATGATGATGAGGATCTCATGCTCATGCTTCTAGCGATACACGCTGTAGTCACACTCGCTGCGCTCAAACCCCATGCACTGCAACGCTGCATCCAACTTTTGGTTCCAAGCACGCGACGCTTGCTTCAGGCCGTACAACGACTTCTGTAGCTTGCAGACCAGGTGCTCCTGGCCATCCATGACGAACCCCTCCGGCTGCTCCATGTAGATCGCCTCCTCCAAGTCACCATTCAAGAATGCCGTCTTGACATCCATGTGGTGAACCTCGAAGTCCTCAGCTGCTGCATAAGAGAGGAGCGTGCGCACAGAGGCAAACTTTGCAACAGGGGCAAAAGTTTCCGTGTAGTCGATACCCTCCTGCTGCGAGTAGCCCTTGGCGACCAGCCTCGCCTTGTACTTTTCCAGGTTACCATCTGCTCCCCGCTTCTTCTTGAACACCCACTTGCACTTGATCACCTTACGTCCTGGTGGACGCTCAGTCAGCTCCCACGTGCCGTTGTCCAGCTGCGACTGTATCTCCTGCTGCACGGCTTGCACCCAATCTGCTGCATCCGGTGCAGCCATGGCCTCCTTGTATGAAGTTGGATCATCTGAATCTGCTGCAACTGCGACGTTCATCTGTTCTGGTTTCTGCAGCATCCAGAAATGGCCGCGCTCACCAGGCTTGTAACGCACCCTAAGAGGGTATCTGCGACCTGGTACTGGAGCGTTAGCGGGCGGCTGGCGCGGTGCTGCTGGCACAACTGCTGCTGCTGGTGGTGCTACAGCTCCCTCCTCTGCTTCTGCCGATGAGGCTGCTGTATCTGCAACATCAGACATGGGGGAGTAGAGTGATTCTCCCACTGTTACAGTAGAGGAAGGATCGGGAGAAACTGGGTCTGGAAGAATTTCTGCTCCCACTGTCTCATCAGCTGCTGGTTCTGCTGCCTCTTCACACACGATGTTGGTACCGATGACGTTGCTCTCGTTGAAGACGACATCCCTGGAGATGATGACGTGGCCTGTATCCCTCTCGTAGAGGCAATACGCCTTGCTTGCCACGTTGTAGCCAATCATTAGCATATGTGCACTCTTCGCATCCCACTTTTGCCGCTTCTCCTTTGGCACGTGCATGTGCGCAAAGCTGCCAAACGCGCAAAGATGACCTACGCTTGGCTTCTTGCCAAACCACGCCTCGTACGGCGTCATCTGCTCCAGCGCCTTAGTTGGACTGCGGTTCTTGATGTAGACCGCAGTGCTCACGGCTTCAGCCCAGAAGTCGTAGGTCAGCCGAGCCGCGTGCAGCATGGAGCGCGCCGACTCCACAATGGTACGGTTGGCGCGTTCTGCTACACCGTTCTGCTGCGGCGAGTACGGCGCAGTACGCTGCGCCTTGATGCCAGCTGCTGCGAGGTAGTCCTGGAATTCCTTGCTCAGGTACTCTCCACTGCGGTCGCTGTGCAACGCCTTGATCTTCTTGCCAGATTGGTTCTCCACCATGGCCTTGAACTCCTTGAACCTGTCAAAGCACTGGTCCTTGGAGGAAAGGAAGTACACAGCAGTGTAACGGCTGAAATCATCAATGAAGGTGAGAAAATACCTAGAGCCTCCAAAGCTCTGGGTCTGCATCGGTCCGCACAAGTCTGTGTGGACCAGCTCCAACACCTCTTTTGCACGCTCCCCTGCTCTAGAGAACGCCTCGCGATGCTGCTTCCCCCCCAAACAGCCGATACATAATTGTTGCTCAAAGTTAGAGATGGTATGCAGGTCGCGCACCATCTGCTTTGCTTGAAGCTGCTGCAAGGCGCGCATGCCGATGTGGCCGTAGCGCGCATGCCAGATCTCACCATCTGTCGCCTACACCACTGCTGCAAGACTCTGCTCACGCGGGATCTTGGTCGCCCCCAGCAGGCGGTACATGTCGCCCTCCTTCACCGACTTGGCCAACTCCTCTCCTGTTTCCTTGTTGAGGATGTAGCCATAGTCATCATCGAAGACAACGCGCAGTCCTGTGTTGGTGAGAGAGGACACTGAGAGAAGGTTGAACGCAGCATCAGGCACATACAGCACGCCATGGAAAACTCCCACTTCAATGCCACGCGGGGTCTCCAACCACATCTCCACAATCCCAATCCCCTCAGCATACACCACCCGATCATCACCCAAAGCAATTGGACGGGGTGGAATGGAGAGCAGCTGCGTGAACCACTCCTTGTGGTGCGTCAGACTCTTGGTACACCCCGAGTCCTTGTACCACGCCAGATCCGCCTTTTCCTTCTACGACATGTCAGACTTCACCATGAAGAGGCGGTCGCGCACCTCCTTGGCAACGTTCATGTTGCCAAAATGGCGCACGCCAGTCTGGTTCTGCTGCTGCTGCTACTGCTGGCGTTGCTGTGACTGATGCTGCTGTTGCTGTGGAGATTGCTGCTTTTGCTGCTGCTGCTGTTGCTGCTCCTTCTGGTCCCTCTTGAACTTGAAGCACTCTTTCTTGTAGTGCCCCTCTTTCTGGCAATAGTGGCACTTGCCCTTCTTCTTGCCTCTCTGCTGCCCGGGTTGCTGCTGCTGCTGGTTGCGTGAGCCCATGGCCATGAAAGCTGCTTCACTGCTGCTCCCGCCATTGCGCTTTGCTGCATTGCGACGCAATTCCACCTGTACCAGGTGTGTGCAGATGAAGTCGAGGTCGAGAGTTGGCTGGCACTCCAGCGTCTCTCGTACCGTGTCGTAGCTGGTTGGGAGTCCCCTCAGCAAGAGGAGGATGAAGCGCGTCTCTTCCACAGGGTTGCCGGCCGCTCTCAGCTGCTTCGCCAGCTCCTTTGCCCTGTCTAGATACGCCTCCATCCCTTCACCACCCTGCATTTTCAGCGCCATCATCTTTTCCTCCAAAAGCATGAGGAATGTATGATCCTTGCTCTCCTACTTCTTGCACAATGTGTCCCACCCCTCCTTTGCAGAAGCCTTGTCACTCACGTACTGAAGATGCGGGTTGGAGATGGTGTTAACAAGCAACCTGTAGGCCTGCCTGTCCTTCTTCTTCCACTCCTCGTACGTCGCTGGTACAGCTGCAGAAGAACCCACATCAGCTGCATCCTTTTGCGGCGTCTTCCCCGCCACCACCTGCGCTGCGGTGATGCCTTTTGCCTGTGGAACTGGAGCTGGCTCGTCGCCGCTCACCACCTCCCACAAGCCCCTCTCCTCCAAAAGGAGGCGGGTACGGATCTTCCAAAACGTGAAGTTTGCACGTCCCTCCAGCCTCTCCAAAGGCTGGGCTGCTGTCACAACGCCAGCTGCTGCCATTTTGAGCCTTGGTGATGCTCAGCGCTGCCCTTGGATGGCGGCGCTACCCCTGCTTCTGCTGCTGCTTCTGCCAGAAATATGTCCGACAGAAAATGGACTGTAGGTGCCAGTAGACTGGGAATTTTGAAAAACGGAGCTCACCACTGGAAAAGTCAGCTCAAAACCTTTCAGATCGACCCATAAAACAGGGTCATCAACAGGGGATTTCAAAAGATATGCCCTCTTGAAAACAGGGTATGCTTCTGCTCCTACTCCAACTCAGACCAGCCAGTTTGTAAACGGCGTTTCTCCCAAAAAAACCAATGGAATGCAAATATTTTTGCACCAATGGAAAGCTTAGGAAAAATACTACAATTCGCATGTGCCACGTTTAAAATTTGACAAAGAAACAAGAGAGTTATGGTCATCACAAGGCCGACCTCATTTTGAGCATACCTCTCAATCCGACCGGTGGATCTTTGCGATCTTGGGCTCGTTGGAAAGCTTGTCTCTTGAACTTGAAGTTCCAGGGGTTGATCGTGAAATCTGGTGAAGGTTTCACCCCAACCCGTCACTCTCAAAGTGACGGCCTGTGCTGGCTGGAAGTGGCAGAACTTGGCTCTGATACCAAATGTTGGAACTTGAGGAGAGAGGGAGCCTTGGAGCAGCGAGCATGTGTGATTGGAAGGGCATCAATTGTGCTGAAGAATGGTTGTTCAATCACTCAAAATGATGGAGTACATATAGAGCTAGAGCTTGGGCAAGTCAGCCCTCTCACAAGCCACACCACTTAGCCATGGAGGCTAAGGCTCACACACTAGAGTCCATAATCTCACACGAGGAAATCAGCCTAGCAATCAGGCTGACCACTTACACACGACCTAGAGAGCTAGAGAATGCTCTCATGGCACACTCGTCGTGGTCACATAACCCACAAACCCATGGAGAATCGCCATGTGTCCATGGCTAGCACACAAGGATCTCACCTCACCTAAAAAGTAAGGAGAGGTACCTTTATCCTAGTCAGCACACTCTGACAAGGCAATCCTAAGACCAAGGACCTTTTTGGATATTTCTCCCATCAGGTCTTGACCCTGGACCTCTTGCCTTTTTCTTTTCTCAGGCTAAGGCATGGAGCCATCACCCATGCCCACCCAGACATCGACGGTCCATGACCCCCAAAACTTCGAAAATTCATATCTCCCAATCCGACCGTTGGATCAGCCTCAAACTTTGACCGTAGACATTTTGCCACCTGATCTTTCAAATGGTGAAGTCGGATCGGCAATCGGAGCAGGCATCTGGTACTTTCCTGGAACTTGATCCTGTGGACCTGAAACTGAGCCAGATGGGTTCTTTCCCAACAGATGCTAACAACGATGCATATGTGACAGAAGATGACGTAGGCAATGGTGCAGATATCACAAGAGATGATGCAGGCAATGATGCTGATGGAATAGGAGATGATGTAGGTGATGACGCAGATGGGACAAGAGACAATGTAGGCAATGCCGTAGATGCAATATGAGATAATGCAGGTGATGACCTAAATGTGCAATAGAGAGCGTAGCCATCACTGAAGCGCACTCCACAGAAACCACCTCCCCCTGGATGAGAGGGGGGTGCAAGCAATGGGACATAACAAGAAATATCATGACAGAATGTCATCCCAAAGATCATAGCATCGTGAGACTCGACAACCCGAATATGCTCAGGGTCCCAAAATCTCTGAGCCTTAGACTGAGAAAAGACACCAAGGAAAGGACATAGATGACTTGGAGGAGATAGATTGCCATTGTGTTGGTCGTCAAGGAGCCAAACATAGACAATGTTGTCCCAAACACGAGTGAGGGGAAGATCATCACTATGACCATACCATCATTCGAATGGCGTGACATGACAAGGCAATGGACCGTGGGGAACACGGTTCCAAACACACTTCATGTAGGACATGTCCTCAAAGACAAACAGTAGAGGGAGGCCAAAATCAATAAGAAGGGCGCAAACACCGTCAACAACAGTGTGGTTCCAACATTTTGGCACTCTGTTCTGTAATGGTGTTTATGAAGCATAGTACTCCCGATGCACCCCTTAAGACTCAAGGAAGCATGTTGTGGCCCGTATAATCCCCACCACAATCCAAGCAAAATACTAACAGCTTACTTTGGCAAGAATGCTCGGCCTAGAAAAGCCAAGAATCAATCATGGACCCAATATTTCTTCTCTGGCAAGAGTCAAACATCCACCGAAAGAGAAAAGAGTCATCCGCAAGACACAACAATTTCTGTTTTACACCCCCCAAACACTCATCAGGGAGAGGACCTGTGACATCCGCATCGACAAAGGCAAGGGGATAATGAAGCTTGCGGGAGTCAAACGATGTGAAGGACGGGCGATGAAGCTTGCCTTGTGCATAGTCAAGGTAGTTAGTGGTATAAGATAAAGGGAATGTGCTAGGATTAAGACCAACAGCAGTCTGATGAAGTAGGAGGCTATGCATGGTGGATGTGTGCACAAAACACAGGCGATGATAGAGAAGACATGTGTGCGCAGGGGAAAGCAAGGGAGAAACATGCACATGTGCTGCGGTAATGGTAGCGGACGACGGTCCAAACAAGGGCACGTGATACAACTTGTCACAACATAGACCATGAAGAATTAGGTGGCCAGACGATTCCACTGACATAGTGCGGATGCCACAAGAGGAAACGAAGACAATGCTGTGATTACCCAAGGCAGTGATAGACAGAAAGTTGACCTCAAGCGCAGGTATACAGAGGATATAAGGCAAGAAGACATCACCTGATGGACCAACAAAATGCACATCACTAGTGCCCTGGAAAGGCAACATCTGGCCAGAGCCAGTGCACACAAAGCATATGTCACAAACAGGCCCCAATGTGACAAATGCATCAAAAGACAACGTCATGTGATGAGTGGCTCCAAAAGTTGATCCAGAAGCCACTAAACACACATGATGGGGCAGTCACATGGCACTGGAAAACACTGGAAAGAAGTCCAGGAGAGTGCTAAACACATCCAAAATTCCTGGTAAGGAAACGAGGCACGGTAAGAAATTCCCAATGTTTAGTCCAATCCACAGGTGACAAAGCCCCACCAGAGGACACGCCCCAAAGGGCTCCATCCGACAAACAAAGGTGACTCGGAACCTCGTCAGCCAAACGTATAGCAGAGGGGACATCGACAGGCAAAGATTAGAGAGAGGCAGAAAAAGCTAGAGCCGACGTGCCCGAACCATGCCGCGATGCGACAGGATATGCAGAGAGACTAGTCGGGACACATGGAGAGAAATGGGTGAAACTTCCTACGCCCCTCCATGCTGGAGGGGCGTAGGAAGGAGAGGGTGGTCCGTAGATGGTGGGTTAGAATGGTGGTGGCACCCATCGCCACCATGGATTAGGTACGAAGACCGTTGAGGACGCTGGCATGGGCACTAGAATCACCGACGACATGAAAATGGTGATCTCCTACTGCACAGGGTCAGACTCCCATGCGCATGAGTCTCGACCAAAGGGAAGGGAGAGAAAAGAGGAGAAGAGGGAAGGACCTGAGACAGGACTAGTATCTCGTAGCACCAGGACAAACCCCTGATGTCAGGAATGAAAGGGTGAAAAAAGAAAACAAACAAGAAACCAGAAGTGAAATAAAATACCTATTGTTGGACGTAGGCTCACCCACGTTGACTTAAGGTGTTACTTTAGGCACCAAGTGTGGCTAAGCTCACCCTCCCACCAATTTCTGTTTTCATTCTGGTCGGGTGAGCTTGAGTCCGGTGGGCCAGCTCGTCGATCGATGTGCTCATTGATGGATGAGCTTGTCGTTCGCCAAGCCCGTTAATCGATGGAGCAGGGGATGCGAGAAGTTGCAAAGCAGCTTCCTGCCAGCTGTTTTTGCCTTAGCTGTTGCTGTTCCTCTCACAACGGACCTGCTTCTGCTGCTACTGCTGCGTATGCAACAAAATCGCTGCCTTTCCTGCTGTTGTTGCTGCTGCTGTTGCTACTCTATTGCTGTTGTTTGTGCGGCTGATCCACCTGCTGCTGCTGTTGCTGCCACTGATGCTAGTGCACCTGATGCAAGTAATGGTGCTGTTCCAGCTGCTGCTAGTAGAGTTGCAGCTGCTGCTACTACAGTTGCTACTACTAATACTACTACTACAGCTCTATTGTTGTTACTGGTAAGGCTGTTGCTACTGCTACTAGTGCGACTGATGCAGCTAGTCCTACTGCTGCTACTGGTCAAAACGACGACCCTATGCAATGAGGCTAGCATCGTCGTACCAGCTGCTGCTGCTCATCTGCTGCCGCAGCCATTGCAAGTTGTTGCTCCTGCTACGACCAGGGCAGCAAATACACCTGCGACAGCTGCTACAAGTGTTGCACTGTTGTGGTGGCATAAGATGCTGCCACTCCCGCTTCCCGTTGCCTCTAAGAAGGCCTTTGTGATGAGGGAAACTGCCAAACAAAATGGCAGCATTCCACCTCCAGCTCTGCCAAAGGACTACGTGATGTGAGCCCTCAGCTCAGGGCCTCCATGTTGCCAGGACCTGTACACTGCACCCAGCCTAGCCCAGCCCAGCCTGTACACTTTTCTTGTCTCTGTTGCGTTCTGTATGGTGGGATGAAGAGATTGTGTCGCTCTCCAGCACTAATACCATAAGAAAACAAACAGCATTGATACCTAGAGATGTTCTATGTGAGAGATCATACTGTGGAAAATACAACGTAACAAACAATTCTTGGATTGGTGGACAGATGGCAAAGATATGAATGAAGGAATAGAATTAGTTAACAAACAACACAAGTATGAGTTTTTAGTCTCATCCACATGCGTGCGTCAAAACGAACAAGTCCAACCAACCGGTGAAAAATAGATCAACCCAGTGCAAGCTCCAAAACAACAACTGTCTAGAACCGTACATGCATACAGACTCCTCAGTTGTTCGAATGAAAAACCAAAAGAAGAAACAGGTGCGAAAACAGGAACTCTATGCAACTGGATCGTGAATGAGCAAGGATAGGGCCACCGAAGAAATGGACCTTGGGAGGTGGTCCCCGAAAAAACTCCAGAGAGCACGTGAGAACATGCTAGCTAAGGCTGGTACTTTAAAAGTAGTCGTCAAGCGTCCCGAAATCCCGGCTAGCCATGGGGAAAATTCCAAAGGTCACCATGTCTGGCATACCAGTAATCTTAGGACAAAATGACATTACCGAGTGCGTCATCCACAATGCACCATGGCAGTTGTTTATGTTGTCTACTTGTCAGTTTCCATTTCTCTGTGCATCCTTAAGCAATTGAAGCTCGTGAGACTCTGCCGATCTCCCTAGCCCAAGCCTTGTCGTTTCATACACCGGCTTGCATGCTAGCACGTAAGCTCACTAGATAGTTTTGTTATGTCAGCAACAATAGGACTAGGAAGATTCTTAGCATCTTCTTAAAATTTGTTCCTCAGAAATTGTTAGGAGACTTCCTTTACTTGCTGCTCCTGACATGGTGACACTGTCCAGTCAGCTGGTGCAATAGCAAGCAAGCAGGTACAAGAAACAGCAAGAGTTTTGCTAGGGAGACGCTCAGAATCTCATGAGCTTCAATAGCTTAATAATGCAAAGAGAGATGGAAATCTGACAAGTACACAGCATGAATACCCACCGTGGTGCACGGCAGGTGACGCACGCGACAGTGTCAGTTTGCCCTAAAACCGCCCCAAAACCACTGTTTTGGCCGTAACTCTGCGCTCACGTATCCAAACGCACCGTCTGAACCTAAAGATGCAAAATCTTGAGCCAGATGCTACGACTGGTCACACACACAAGTCTGGCATCGATCAGTAGACAGACAATACAAAACATGCAAATTGGACTCAGAAGCCAGTCCACCAAGAAAACTCTAGCGACTATAGAAAACCTGTAGAGCATCCCAGCAAGCACCCCGGACATCGTGGCAGTTTTCTAGCAGTAGTGGTAGGTGGAGCCACCACCCGTCGGTGCTCCAGCACTAGCTGGGTCCGCAACTGGGATTTGAACGAGCATGGACACGACCGAGTGGTCACAGTAAGCTATATAAACAAACAGGGACGACTCACACCACAACACTCCCCCATGACCCGATGGTACACATGTCCATACACATGCAGATCTGACACGGGTGCGCAACAGGATGCTCAACAGTACATGCTCACACATCCCACTCTCAGCTACTCTTAGGCAAGGGGCGAAGCCCGACAGAACGAATGGCCACCATGAACTTTCCGCGCGTAAGTGCCTTGGTCAAGAAGTCAGCCCATTGCATGTCCGTGCTGGCCCAGATGACGGAGATCACCTGTCGCTCCACAAGATCATGCACAAAGTGATTATCAACAGTAATGTGCTTCGTGCGTGCACGAAACACACCAGAGTTCTCTACAAAGGCAAGAGCACTCTGGTTGTCACAGCACAGAACGACGCAAGGCAAAGACTGATGCAACTCACGAAACAGACATTGAAACCCCAACGCCTCAGCAGCCCCAGTCCCCAGAGCAACATACTCAGCCCCTGATGAGCTACGTACGATACAACCATGTTTGTCGCTGTACCACGACACAACGGTGCCACCCAACAGGAACACGTAGCCTGTCCGACTGCACCCATCAGGACCCCATGTCCAGACAGTGTCTATGTAGCCGTCGACTACCACCAAACACTGCCATCGAAAGCAAAGTCTGAGGTACAGAGTCGAGACCACGTACCATACCACTCGCACAGCCGCGCGAAGGGCTCTTGCCTGAGGATACTATGAAAAGTGTGAAAGGAGGTTGAAGGCGAAGGCAATGTCGGATTGTGTAGTAGTGGCCAAGGACGTCAAAGAGCCAATCAGGCGCAAGTACAGGGTCACTTCCATTGTCTCCCCCAGCTCTACTAGATCATCCACCTTCATAGCATCATCCACCTTCAAAGCATCCTGCCCGTCAGGTGCGATGGAGGTGGAGGCCATGGGAAATACACCAAGGAGGTCAGAAAACTACTCCTCCACAACGCTAGCGTAATGTGCAAGTTGCAACAAGATTGTCCGCCGCTAACGATCGCGCACAATCTCCATCCCAAGAAGCATAGCTACAAGACCAAGGTGTTTTATCCTAGAGGTAGCCTAATGGACTGCCTTGGCCTCCTTCATGGCCACCATAGAAGGAGACACAATCAGGCGGTCGTCCACGTAGACTAGGATGGCCGTAAAGCCCTCAGCTATCTGTTTTAGAAAGAGGGACGGGTCAGCGTCACTCTGCACGTAACCGGCATGTGTTAGTGTGCCGGTGATGCTCAGCTGAGCCACCAAAAGACTACACCTCAGTGTAGTCTGCTTGGACACTCAAGCCAAGGGCCTTTGTGCCAGGCTCACCACTCTGAACACTACAAGTCGGGCATCTAGGCACTGAGTCAGCAGTCCGTTGAGCCCTAGAGGCCAATGGTCAGAGACGACCACCGTGCTCGCGGGAGTAGCCCGATGCTGAGGTGCTCACCTCAGATTATGAGGAACGTTGCTGGGACATAGCCACAGGGGAAATAGGTGCATGCACAGGAGTGGGTGTGACAGAGGGGACAAACTGGCATGAGATCAAATGTGCTTGAGGGGACTACCGCTCGTACGGGATCAGGTGTGCCAGAGGGAACCGACACTGGCACGGGATCAGGTGTCTCAAAGGGAACCAACATTGGCACGCGATCACGTGTGCCAAAGGGATCTGGCACCGACACACGAGCAAGTGTGCTACAGGGGACTGACACTAGCATAGGATCAGGTGTGACAGAGGGGACTGACACCGGCACGGGATCAGGTGTGCCAGAGGGGACTGATGAGGCTACTGGACCCACATCCACGATGGCTGGATCATCAGCAGCCGGAGACCAGATTGCAGGTGAGGATGCCCGGACGGACCCATCCGCAGGACTAGACTCCCCCATCCGTCATGAGGCCACACAAGTAGGAACGTGGTCGGAGGCCAGCGACCGAATGCTGGACAAGTTCTAGGAAGTGAGAGCCTCAAAGAAGAGAGCACCTCAAGACTCGACAATGCGATGGCGAGCAGGGTTGCAAAAGCGCCAGGCCTTTGACCGTGGGGAGATGCTGAGGAAAGCACACATGCGTCCAAGAGGCGAGACCTTGGACCCTTGCTGGTCCTCGGCATACCAGACGTAGGCAAGGGACTCCCATACGCGGGTGAGACAAAGATCAGCACGATGGCCGAACCATAACTCGTACTGCGTGACATGGTCTAAAGGCGGACCATGCGGCAAGCAGTTCCAGACCCACGTCATGTAGGAGAAGTCCTCAAAGGCAAAGGACCCCGGAAGACAGCATTCAGACTGCATAAGGTGAATCGCATCCTCCATGGTGAGGTTTCAACGCTCATAAACACCCTTCTATTGTGGTGTAGCAAGGGCGGAGAGCTGGTAAAAAAACCGTGCTCAACAAAGCAGGCATCCATCTTGCCTAAGAACTCGCCAGCACAAGCCGAGCAGAACATGTGAAGGATGTAACGAAACTGACGCTCAGCCATCAGAAGCCACAGGCCAACCACCAGTGGGGCATCCATCTTGTGGCCGAGGCTCTAGACCCACTGCATGTAGGTGAAGTCATCGCACAGGGTGAGAACATATAGACCCTCATCAAAGAGGGACTCAACTGGGAGAGGACCAAGAAGGTCTAAGCAGACCAACTCTAGCAGGAGCAGTGCCCGAGATGAGGAGAGAGGGTAAGAGCAGCAATGCATCTTACCTTGGGCACAAAAACGACAACCGATCTTGGGCAGCTTCTCAAAGGAAGCCGCGTCAAGACCAAGGGCTGGCTGAGTTTGAATGAGCTTCAATACAGTGTCCGAGCTCAATGGCAGATGCTACGATGTAAGAAGCGCTTGTGCTCAAGGGTGAGAAAACCAATAACAAATACATGTGCAGAAGAGGGAGGGGGAAAAGAAACAAAGGAAATTCAATGAGACATGTTATAGAGATAATAAAAAACAGAGGCACAAAGCAAGATGGAAAGTGTGTCCACAGGAGTCACTACGGCAGATTCAGCAAAGTGCTCAACATTGAGGCCCATCATGGTGCATGCATGAACAAAGAGCAAGCGGAGCTCAAGAGCAGGGACAAAGAGCACATCGGAAATGTACAAGGGGCCAGACAGACCATCAAACCGCACAATCCCAACTCCCTACACCAGCAACAATTGACCAGACCCTGTGCGAACGGACCAAACGGACGCAACGGAACCGAGCATCACTGTGATGATAGGTCATGTGATGAGTAGCACCAGAGTCAATGATCCAGGTGCCGCTCGGCTCACGGCCAGTCGTCGACACTGAGCAACATGCCGGAGACCACTCTGTCTCTGTTGGACGAGTAGTAGAGGACTCAAGACAACGACAAACAACATGGATCTGTGACTCGTCAAGCCAGTCGGTACCGTCAGGTCCATCCTCAATGCAAGCCAACTGAGCGCCACCGCAAGCATCATCACAGGCAATGGACGCAATAAGACAAGCTGTCTTGGGACCACACGGCTGGGACAACACAATCATACCTCTCTGCGAACAAAGCGCCAGCAACTGACGAAACTCCGCGATTGTGTCATCCCAAGAGTCCATATCACAGCTGCCGCCTGGTGAAATGGATTCGTCTATTGCAATCATGGTTGTGGCGCGCCCCTTCCGTGTATCAGTCAAGGACATCTGCTATGTGTGTGCCGCGTGAAGGCCAGGCATGATCCGAGTCCATTCAAGAGGCTGCTCACACTCCGTGTAGCGGTGAACGCCTCTACAGTTCTTGCAATGGACAAAACGTCCACTACCACTGCTCGCCTGCTGTTGTTGGTACTGCAGGCCCTTCCCGTGTCGCTTCTTCCCCTTGTTCCCCTGTACGACCACTACAACACCCTAAGTGCAGCCGTTCAAGGTAGAGGAGGTGGAGGAGGCAGCGGTGGAGGTGGGACTGGTGAACTGGGATGGAGGCATAGGAGCGGTAGCAGTCACTACTGCAACAAGTAGACTCTGCTGATGGGCGATAGCAGCCTCATGAGGTGATGTGGCCTTGAAGTAGTAGCGATGGGCCCGAGGAAGCAGCTGTAGTGACTCCAATAACTCAAAGAGGGCCACACGGTCGAAGCCCATAAAGATCTTCACGTGGTCCAAGTCCATCCCCATCATGATGGTGTTGAAAGCCTATAGCTGCCTCCCACTACCCGTGCTAAGGCGCGTGTAAAGGCGCATCGTGCGCCTCTAGTAGTCAGTTGCAAGCTCCGCGGGATCTTGACCGAGGGAGTGAAGCTCAAACAGTCGGGCCGCCCTTGTGGCATGGGTCTCCGCAATGAGATGTTTCAGGGCCAGCTCCTAGCTCTGGCACGGGTTGGCTCGAGTCCCTGTCCCAGTCTCCCCCAAGAAGGGACGGAAGTCGACCACATTCTCCGACGGCATGACGTAGAGTAGACCGCGCATCGCCCTTGCTACTGTCTAAACCTGGTGAGCGTCGCAACACTTGTACTTGCTATGGTAGTAAGGCAAAAACCCTCAAAGTAATCCCACACCTGAAACAAGGTCTCCCAGCAATCAAAGCCCTCGTCGGTATCATAACGAGTTGGAGGTGTCTTAAAGTCCTTCGGTCATCGCTCCATGGGGAGGGCGACCTCAGGCTCGGGAGGTGCTGGAAGAGGTATAGGGAGGCCACCAGTGAGAGAAACACCACAAAGGATGAATGCTCTTGAATGACATGCCTGATGTTGACGGCAAGAAATTGGCCGAGTGAAAGGTCGTGACCTCAGATGTTTCTCACAAAGAGGCTCCTTGAGCATACGAATCTTGCCCTTGCGTGTGTCATCCTCTACCTCCTCCTCATCCCAAGTGTTAACCTGTGATAAGCGATGCTGAGGCCGCGACGTTCTGTAGGGTGTAGACTACTGAACGGATGGTGTAGTGCCAATAGATCCTCCTGGTGGCTGCTGTGAGGACCCCGAACGACCCCATAGTAACTCTGCATCTCCAGCAACTCATCGTTCTGCCGTTGTTGCTGCCAGCGCATGTCATCCTGCGTTCGAAGAAGCTCCTCGATTGCAAGTGACTGCAATCATGGACTCATGATGCCCAAAGAGAAGGAAGAGGAGGGGTCTCCTGGCCCTTTGATCTTGACACTCACGGGCCCCATCATAGTTCTTAACATGGGTTCGAACACAAAAATACTCCAAACAGGGAACCAACAGCGTTTCTCAAGGAGTTGAAAAGCTTAAAGATTTTAATGTTTCAACCTCAAAAGTGCTGACATCAGCAAAGTTGATGATGAAGTCAGTGTTTTTCATGCTTGCTAAAAATGTTTTTTTTTCACAGGCATACATTACACCAGCAGTTCTTGTCTTTTCTTTTCTCTAGAAGGCACGTGGAGTCCGCGTGACTAGTGGGGGTGACCGCATCACCATCTACTCGCTGTTACGTAGGGGCTGGATAGCCATGCGCAGCTTTTGCATAGTGTTGCACAACTTCTGCATAGCTCTGCAACAGTGCTACAACACTATTCTCTAGCAATAACACTACAGAAGCTTACTCTTGTTGCTACGTCCATCGCCATTGGTGTTGCGCTGTTGTTTCTGCTTCTACCGCTTTTGCTGCGCTCTTGTTACTGCTCACCGCCGTTGTAGCCACTGGGTGCTGCCACTGCTCGCAGCCAATGCCGCGAGCTACTGCAGCGAGCTGATGCTTCCTTTTTTTCTCTTTTTATACAGGTTGGCAGCCAGACACGGCTGCTACTGCCACCCAGTGCTGCTGCTGCCGCTCGATGTGGCTGTTGGAGCTTGGAATTGCTGCAGCTCACCCGATGAGGTGGTGGCGATTGCGTGGTGATATGGCTGCTCCAGACGGCTACCACGGGTCCCAAGATATAGTTGCAGCATTGAATCTCACTGCTGCTCTTGGTTCTGCGTCTCTGTTGCCCAGCTCAACGAGAGAGGTCTTGCTGCTCTGATACCATGAGAACTTGCTATGAAGCTTCCTACACTTGCTGCTCTTGACATGCAGACACAGTCCGGTCAGCTGGAGCTAGAAATCCTAGACTAGTGCGGCGTGTTGAGGTTGCAACACCGCTGGGGTAGGCATGGCCCCACGCTCGTTGCTTTGCACTGTTGCCCCCTTCCGCTACTCTGAGTTTGTGAGAGAGAAAACTGCGTGCTAAATAGTTAACACCGGAAAGGAAGACAAAGCTGGAAATAACTGATTAGCAAATGAGAACAAACAACAATGGGAGACCCCGACAAGAACTAGCTCTCCCTCAGCTATGTGGAGCTTGTTACTTAGCTAACCAGCCAATAAGGAAAATGAGCTACTTTCTGCCAGGCAGGGTTTTCTCGGCGAGCCCTGCCAGACAGCCGACAGCCCGACCCAGGCATCGTCCGTTTTCCCTGAAAATTGGACCATACCTATGCTGCAAACGCAGTCGTGCGGTCATAATCATCCAGGAAAATAGCAGCAAGGAGTTATGGCTACCTAAACCCAGGTAGCGTCTAGGTTAGTATGCGGTCACAAGAGCGCCTGAATAACATGAAACTTGGACCCTAAGCAGAACTTGATACTGCAAGTGTAATAGTGCAGTCAGATCTGGCACAGGACGCGTGCAGACAACATCTGCGGTGGAAGTGACTGCCAGCGACATGACTGCTGAGGAAGCCTGCCGATGGAGCTGAGCACGTCAAGCATCTGAGGGAAGAGGCTCCAGCAAAATGCGTGCACACCTCAGCGTGTGTCGGCTCCACCAGACGACACTCTAGCAGCGTCGCGTCTCTCCATCAGCCATCTGCATGCCGATGTACACAAGCCGGGAGGACACAGCAAAGATAAATGAGATGTGCGTGAAGACCAATAGTTGGTGCACTACCAAGCAAGCAGGTGCGAGAAACAGCAAGGGTTACACCAGGGAGATGCTCAAAGTCTCATAAGCTTCAATATCTTAGTAATGTAGAGAGAGATGACAACTGACAAGTACACTAGATGAATTCCTGCCAAGGTGCACAGCGGGTGACGCACGCGGCAGTGTTAGTTTGCCCTAAAACAGGCATAAAACCACTGTTTTGGCCGTAACTTTGCACACACGTATAAAACGCAACAACGTCTGAACCTAGAGATGCAAAATCTTGAGCTAGAGGCTAGGACTGGTCACACGTACAAGTCTGGCATTAATTTGTAGACAGAAAATGCAGAACATGCAAACTGGGATCAGAAGTCAGTCCACCAAGAAAACTCTAGCGACTACAGAAAGAATGTAGAGCATCCCAGCAAGCACCCGGGACGTCGTGGCAGCTGTCTGGCAGCTGCTAGTGTGTGGAGCCACCAACCGTCGGTGCTTCGGCGCCAGCAAGGTCCGCATCAGGGATTTGCATGAGCATGGACACGGACAAGTGGTCACAGTAAGCTAAACAAAGGGATGGGGACGACTCACACTGCAACAGTTCCATTTGTCAAAAGTGAATGAATGAATGATGTCGTGATTGTGCAAGAAACCACTGTCTTTGATTTCCTTTGTGACCCCATGGTCTGAGCTGAGCTCGTATAACCTGCCTGTCATAAGCCCAAACACATTTGGCATCATGTGCTTCTTGGTGCTGTCAGACCACAACAGTTTTATCAATGCACTCTACACCAGTTACAGTTATGACCTAGCTCATCTAGTTGAGGACTGTTGCCAATCAGTGACTCCAATACATGAGAGATGTGCGCTAGGTTGCGGGAGTTGATCTCGCTTAGACTCCCGCGCACAAAGAGTTTAAGCGAGATAGGAGAGGAAGGAAGTATGGAGGAGGGAGAGGGAATCGAGAGTTTTACACTATCCTATGAGAATCAAGCAGAATAGAAGATGCTCCAATGGGAAATCTCCTCACCTGTGTCCCCCCAACTCTTACTAACTACATTTTTTTAAATCGGGTTATTACAATCATTATGCATTCGCTACATGATGATGTTGATGGCGTTTTTGCTCTGCGATTTGCAATCGACAGGAAGCGCCACAAACCCGTGGTTTCCAACGAATGTGAAGTTTTAGCAACCATCGATGTTCACTTTTCTCTTCCCTTCCCAACACACTTTTTTAACAGTTTCTTGGGCGAGGTGATTGACTGGTTGTGTACGGGTCCACAGGGAAATTTTGTAGATGCAGCAGAACCTAAATCAAGCTAGTAGTTTCCAAAGCGTTGACACGGACATAGTTGCATTCTCCCCCACAATCCTGGACAGATTGGCCGTAGGACATTCTGAGGGGTCGGGTGGGGGTGGGTTGGGGGGGAGGGAAGAGAGAGAGAGAGAGAGAGAGATAGAGAGAGAGAGAGAGAGAGAGAGAGCGAGCGAGAGCGAGAGAGAGAGCAAGAGCAAGAGAGGGAGAGAGAGCGAGAGCGAGAGAGAGAGCGAGAGAGAGAGAGAGCGAGAGAGAGAGAGAGAGAGAGAGAGAGAGAGAGAGAGAGAGCAAACAACCATGATGCAAGCACCGGCAGTAAAGAATGGACATGGCCGAGCATCAACCACATCTTAACAAGATAATCATGATTGAAACAGCTGAAAGAAACTTGTTATGCCAGAAGGCATCCCTGGGGAGCATGGTGGTTGCATGATGAGGCTGTTGAAGTTTGTTGGCCACTCACAGCTCTATGCTCTCTTGTCTCCCACACTCTGCACACACATGTACAGATTGAGTGACAATGGCCCTACCTGGGGAAGCGTCAGGAGTGTCCACTCTGGCTGGAGCCACTGACGTCCTCAAGCTACCGCTGCTGCTTGAACCTAGAGTGCCCTTTGGTACACACATTGCCATTTCATGACTCTCTATGATTCTGTGATGCGGTAGATGCTAGGGCTCGTACATTCTCACTGCCGTGCCCTGTATCGTGTTTTCTTGCCTTGCATGTTTGGGGGGGCTGCATTTTTCCCGGGTGCTGATCCTTAGGGGGCCACCGTGCCGGCCTTGGCCGTGCACTGGTGAGCAGCCGCCCTTGGATTATTTCGAGTGGTTGGGCTCGACCCCCGATTGGCGGCACTTGCTCATCCGAGCGTGATGCTCGAGGTGGGCGTGTGCTCACCGGTACTTACCTCGCTTGCTCCCCCCACTCTTCTCGTCTTGGTTGAGTGAAAAATTCTGAGGCAAGTTACCACATCCATTGCGTGTCTTACGCACCGTTGCTCGTTGCTCTCACCTGCCCAGTCTCACATGGGTTAACCAGGAAACTTCCTAGCAACTACTGGTATCAGAGCCATGATGATCCTATCCCACAGCTAATCGATCCTGGTCCTTTTGTCTCCTCGGCCCGCGATTCTCGCGGCCCATGCATCACCGCAGCGGTCTATCTACACCGCCGGCTGACTCTTCGGCCCTGAGAAGCAGCACCTAGTAATGCTGCAGCCCCACTCTCCACCATCTTGCAGCAGCAGGCCCACACTCACAACTGACGTCTCGACATTCCTCCTCGGCTACTCATCTTGGGTGTCCCCTCGCCCGCTCTCGGGTACTTGGCGGCTCCCTGTTGCTCTCAGCTCCTCTCATGTGCTCCCTACCACCAGTTGCTCTCTCAACTGCTCTCAGCCACCCTCTTTGCTCTCTCCGGCTGCCCCTCGACTGGGCTAGGCTGCCCTCAGCTGCCCGTGGCTCTCGGGTGCCCTCTTGCCCGCTCTCAGGTGCTCGGTAGCCCTCCGCTACTCCCGGCTCTCTCCGGTTCTCCCTCCCCTTAGTTGCTCTCTCAGCTGCTCTCATCCGCTCTCTTGGCTCTGCGCAACTGTCCTCGCGTGCACCCGCCCACTCTCGGCTGCCCGTGCTTCTCGGGTGCCCTCTTCCCATTCTCGGGTGCTCGGAGCCTCTCCGCTTCCCTTGGTTACCATCAGCTGCTCTAGGCTGCCCCTGCAGCCACGGCAGCCACCCTGGATTCACGACCTCTTGACGGGCCTCTTGAACAGGAACACAATTCTCCTCGCACAGCTGCATGCTAGGCTGGTCACGGGTGGGAAGACCCTCGGATCTTCGACCCCCCAACACCACCTGACAACGACATGCCTCTCGGGTTTCGTATGCTTGAATCCTCCTATTGGCATGAGGAACTGACTGCACGCTTGAGAGGGAGGAAGAGGAGATCAACCGACAAGTGTACACGGCTGACAATCTATCACCGTCACCACCACGTCCCTCAAACATGCAACCACCTACCCAGCCACAGTCATCTACTACTGCATCGGCCTCCAACACCTCTGCAGGTCCCTCCACCGCTTCAGCCGCATCTGCTGAACCAGCTCAGACTCCGGAGATCCCAGGTGTCATCCCCGTTCTTCCAGTCCATACAGACTCCATCGGCCTTGCGGGAGCCATCCTTGACGCAGCTGCAAGGGCCGCAACAACCTCTGCTGCCACTGCTCGTGCGTACAGAGCTCCCACCCAGACTGCGGTGGGCGGTGCAGCAGAAGCCTACTCGCATGCAACGGCCTCTCTTACGCTGCTTACTGCCGCAGCTGCCAACATCGCCACCCAAGTAATGGCAGCAGCTACCTCTGTTGCCACTACCGCCTCATCTGCCGCTGACTCCACTTCAGCCGCTGTTGGCTCCATCTGCGCCTCCACTGTAGCCGCAGTCATGATCCCCCGAGGTACTCCTCGGGAGCTGGCAGCACACGTCGCCACAGGGGTTTTTGTTGCATCTGCATCTGTTGCAGTGGTTGGAGCCACTGTCACCGGCCTTCTCTACCTCACCGTGGCCGTTGCAGGGTCGGTCGCCGTTCTCTTCTCCTCAGCGGCAGCCTTGGTGGCGCCTCTCTTCGCACTGCTGCCCCGTCACTAATTTGGTGAGCACCCTCTACACACTGCATTGCACATCCTCTTATCCTACCCCTCCTCCTCCCTCCATCTGTGTTCTTCATTCTCTCATCATGCCTGGACCAGAGGATACTCTAGAGGCCCTCCTGGCTACTGTTAGTGAGGCGCAAGCAGAGCGTTGGAAAGCTCAAGATGAGCTCCATCAAGAACGGGAAGCACAGCATGAGCTAGTAGCCACAGTGGCCTCACTGGTCCTTGAGCATCTCCACTCTGTTCCAACCTTTGCTGCTATCCTCCCTACTACACAGACAGGTTCAGCTGACTCATGAGCTCCACCCACCGGTGGGGTTGCCAATTCCTTTTCTCCTGCTCTCTCGGCAGCAGCTTCTGCCCGTGCTCTGCCTCCATCGCAACAGAAAGACTTTGAGATGCCGCCACCACATTTCACGTCAAAACTGACCTTCACATCCTAGGAGACGGTCTTCAGTGCGTGGGCTCAGGGTGAGCTGCTGTGGGAGTATTACTCTCCCGCCAAGCCGCCTTTTGTGCCTGAGCCTATAGAGACTGCTTGCGCTGTGTGAGCCCTAATCAACTCCGGCCCCGAGAATCTCCTCGATGACATTGGTACGTACAATGCAGATCCTACTCGTTGCAGCCCTGCAGACCCAGTTGGAGCCTATGCGCTCATCCACCGCAGCAAAACGCTCACTGGACATGCTGCCCAAAGTGCCCTTACCGTCCAGTTCAACACTTTGCAGATGCGGGCGGATGAGACGGCAGATGAGTACTGGGCGTGCAGTCTGCGCTTGCTATGCGCCCTTGGCCGAGCCGCTCCCGGCCCTCTTTCCGCATGCCTATCTATCGTTGCAGGCCTCATCCCTGAGCTGTCTGACCTTTATCTCCACGTTTCCCAGGTTGAACTTGAGCGCCCGGCCTCTGCACCCGTTCCTGCTGATTCCCCTCCGAGGATTGGTCCTCTCTTTGACTTCACTGCCTCGCGTCTCACCGACTGGTGGAATGCCTTGCAGAACAAGTGCATGCATCACGCTGCCCTTGCTACCGTCGCCACTTCCTCACCCTCCTAAACTCCGGCAGCGACTTCCACTTCCTCCTCCTCTTAGACGGCAACCTACTCCACTCATGCTGTTTCTCAAGGGGGAGGCGATGGTCCTGGCTCCGGTCGTGGTGGTGGTCGTGGGGGCAGAGGTTGTGGGGGCGGTCGCGGTGGCAAGAACGCAGCCTCTACCGTTGCTGATGTCACCTGCTGGAACTGCAGCGCCATCGGCCACTCTGCACCCAAATGCCCTGCTCCCCATGACGATGCGCACCTTGCATCCTCTATGCGTGCTCATTGGGCCCGCACAGGTGTCACCGCCTCCTCTACTGCTGCAGTCGTGACAGTCGCATCTTCCTCATCCTCCTCCTCTACCTCCGCCTAGTCCACCATGCTTGCCCCTCTCCAACCGACACCACTTGCGCCCAGCCCTTGGGGCTGGATTCCTCCGCTGTCTGGTCCTTCTTACTACGGCCCCCCGTCATTGCACTACTCCGTGCCCCCTTGGGTTTGTGACGATGGGCACTACTCCGACCGCTCGTCCGACCGCTCCTCGGAGCGTTCCTCTGATCTTCGTGATGAGGAGCGTACTCTTGAGCGTCGGCTGGCAGAGCTTCTTCACCTTTGCTCTCAGGGAGGTGAGAGTGTGAGTGGCCGGTCCCGTGTGTCTGTCTGTGAGTCGGATGTCACTCTCCGGGGTGCTTCCTCTGGTGGTGTTCAAGGGGACTTGCCTGCTGAGCGTGCATGGATTGAGGATTGGCAGTCTCACACGTTTCCGACTCGTCTTCATCCATCTTCCCTATCTACCCGTGGCACAGTCGCTGTCTGTTTGGCTCTTCCTTCCACTCGTTCCTGACTTGGCCTCTGGATCATTGACTCCGCGGCCACGCATCACATGACCTCCTATCGTTCCTCCTTTGTGTCACTCGGACCCGTCCAGTCTGTCCGCTCTGTGCGCACTGGATCCGGCCAGCCTCTTCCAGTTCAAGGTGTTGGTGTTGTCCGGTTTGTTGGTCTCAGGGGCATTGTCTATCTGCCCGATGTGCTGTACGTCCCTGACCTTGAGGTCAGTCTTCTTTCTGTGACCACCCTTGACGATCAGGGCATGGACTTATCGTCCAGCCGTGGCCTTGCCTCCATCTCTCTTCGCTCTTCTGGCCGTGTCGTTCTTCCTGTTGTGCACTGCGATCGCATGTTCCATGTTCCGCTCACGTTGCCCTCGTCTTTTGCTGCCTCTGCCCTTGTTCATGTCGCTCCATCGCTGTCCCCTAAGAATACTGAGCTTCTTCATCGTCACCTTTGTCACATCCACACTGTCGCGATCCAGCGCCTTCTTCGCCTTCAGCCTGCCTACAGCCTTGACCTTGCCACTTTCTCTCCTCCCTGCACAACCACCTGCCTTGAGTGTGCCAGTGGCAAAATGCACCGCTCCCCATTCTTCACTTCTGAATCCACTACCTCGCACCCCCTTTATCTGGTCCGTGCTGACGTCATAGGCCCGTTGCCCCAGGACTTCCTTGGTGGCATTGGGTGTTACATCATGTGTTTGACTGATGATTTCTCTCGCTACCGCTGGGTGTTTGCTCTTCGGCACAAAAGTGATGTCACAGAAGTCCTTGAGTCCTGGCTCCTACAGGCTGAGAGGGCTTGTCTTTGGCCCTTGCGTGTGTTTCGCAGCGACCGTGGTGGTGAGTTCTTTAGTCCCACGTCTCGTTTCCTTGAGTCTCGGGGTGTGCGGCTTGAATCCTCTGCCCCCTACACCCCCCTACAAAATGGTGTGTCCAAACGCTGGAACCGCACTCTTGCTGATGGTGTTCAATCCCTGCTCTCTACCTCCAAGAAATCTCCCCTCTTCGTCTTTGAGGCTTTGTCCTACATGACTTGGGTCTGAAATCGCGTCCCGCACGGCCCCCTTCCCCACTCTGTCACTCCCTTTGAACGATGGACTGGCCAGCGAGCGGACCTTCGTCTTGCTCACTTCTGGGTGTGTCTTGCCTCAGTGTGGGTGCCTGCGGACCAATGTGACAGTAAGATGCCCCCTCGTGGTCGTCTGTGCATCTTCTTGGGTATCTCTCTCTTCTCCAAAGCGTGGCGCTTATGGGATCCTTCCCGGTGTCGTGTCATTGAGTCTCGTGACGCCCTCTTCTTTGAACACCTGTTTGAGCGTTACTCTCCCCGGTTTGGTATGTCCCTCTCTCCGCCCTTTCGGGGTGGGGGTGGTCCTCTGTCCTATGGGCCTGCTGTTCTCCTCTCCGGGCATCCCTCGGTCCCCTCTGTCTCCTCCTCGGACGAGGAGAGTCCCCCTTTGTCGGTGTCCCTCTCACCGTCTTCATCTTCCTCCACAGCTCTTGTGACTGCACCCAATCGGTCCCTTGGCTCCCTTGACGCTATCTCTCTTGAGCCCCCTGCTCCTGGAACCTTATCCTCTGAGCCTACACACGGCGCCACATCAGCGCCGCCCCCCGTCATCTCAGATCCCTCTCTCTCTGGTGACTCTTCTCCTTAGTCCGTGCTGCCTCGTTCCCCTGCTCCCTCCTCATCCGTGCGTATTCCGTCCATTCCCCCAATCTCACCCTACACGCGTGGTGGGCGTCTCCGTTCCCTTGCCTCTATGTCTCATCCTGTTGTCTCTGGAGACCCTGGCCTCCGTGCTCTAGGTCTCTCCACTTCTGCCCTATCTACAGCGGCATCTATCGTACACCCCAGCACCGCACTTGGTTACTCCCTCATCGAACATGAGTTCTTCTCAGCTCTGTCCTCATCTATCGTTGGGTACGTTGCCTCGTGCTTTGCTGCCGCCGGTCTCTCTCCTCTTCCTCCCGAACCACTGACTATGCAGGCAGCCCGTACAGCCTCTGACTCCCCCTTGTGGGAGCAGGCGATGAAGGCCAAACTCAATGCACTGTCTGAGCACGGTGTGTACGAGCGTGTCGATCTCCCACCGGGTCGTAAGGTAGTTGCTTCCAAATGGGTGTACCGTCGTAAGCTGAATCTGGACAACACAATTGAACGGTACAAGGCTCGTCTGACTGCCAAAGGGTTCTCTAAGATTCCCGGTGTTGACTTTGATGAGACCTTTGCCCCAGTTGGTCGCTACACCGCAACCAGGGCTCTTCTCAGCCTGGTCGCTCAGCATGACTGGGAGCTTGAGCAGATGGATGTCAGCAATGCCTCTCTCCATGGCAGGTTGGATGAGGAGATCTACATGGTGCAGCCATCCGGTTTCTCTGATGGAACCAACCGTGTGTGGCGCTTGCGTAAGGCCCTCTATGGCCTGAACCAGTCCCCACGGTGTTGGAACCAGGAGATCACATCCACCCTTGAAAAAGGGGGATACAAACGGAGCACTATGGATCCCGTGTTGTTCCTCAGTGCCCCTACCAAACCACTCGTCGCTATTCTTTTCTACGTGGATGACCTCCACATTGCCTCTCCCGACGCTGCATCTGTTGCGGCTACCAAGGCTTTGCTACAGACTACATACAAGATGAAGGATCTTGGTCCAGCCCGTGTCTTCCTGGGCATGGAGCTGGAGCGGGACAGTGCTCATCGCACCTTGCATGTGCATTAGTCCGCATATGTGCGCAGCCTGGGGGAGCGCTTTGCCCCACTTCTCATGTCCATCCCCACGGCGTCCATTCCCATGACACCTGCTGGTCAGTCCCTCCTAAAGTCTCTAGAACTGTCCAAGTTGGGGGAGACAGTCGATGTGACTGACTACCTCTGTGTCATTGGTTCCCTGATGTACCTTGCCACGACCACGCGTGCTGATGTGGCATTTGCTGTGAACTTCTTGTCCTAGTTCTCTCAATCGTCGAGATGACGCTCGTGAGCGTCATCTCGAGGCAGCATTGTGTGTGGTGCACTACGCTCTCTCCACCTCTTGTGTTGTGCTGAATTATCGTGCACAGCCTTCGGTTGTGGTGGATGGTTTCACTGACAGTGAATGGGCACATGATTCTGAAGCGCGCAGCCGCACAGGGTACATCTTTCTGGTTGGTGGCATTGCAGTCTCCTGGAAGAGTGGCAAACAAGGGTGTGTTGCTCGCGGCACTGGTGAGGCTGAGTATGTTGCTCTTGGTGCAGGCACGTGTGAAGCTGTCTGACTATGCCGTCTGCTGCAACAGTTACGTGTTCCCATCTGCTGCATTACTCTGCGATGTGATAACCAAAGTACAAAGGCCATTGTCGAAAACAATGGCATGCATCACTCACGCACTAAACACATTAATGTGGAGTATCATTTTGTTCGTGAGTGCATTCCTGCTGGTATCGTCCAGGTCGCATGGGTGGACACACGGTCTCAAAGAGCTGACTTTCTCACTAAGGCCCTCAGCCGGAATGTCCTCAAAAGTTTTTTTCACTCGTGTAACAAGGCGTCCTAGTTTTCTGGCATGTTCGGGGTCTCACCCGGGATTTGGGGGCATCCGTGCCATTTTCTGATTTTCGGAAATCCAGGTCGTGGTCAAGCTCATCTCCGCTCAACCGCCGATGCGAGGAGGAGGAGGAGCGAGTGAGCGAGCGAGCTCTGGCGTGGAGTTCACGCCAGCGCTAAGGCCCTGTTTCGCACCAACCCCCACGCAGCGTTCCGAACACGCCACGTGGGGGTGGCTTCCCCCCTCTCGACGGGTAGCGTAACGGCGACACTACCCGCCGAGGGGTTGTTTTGACGGACGGCCCCAACAGCACACGCGATCAACGGCGATAGCAAAAACGGTGGCTGCAACCGCGCGACGGTCACAGCACTCCGGTGGCATGCGCAACACGGCAACCGCACCCACCGTCGATCTCGACGATCGACGGCCAGGGATATCTCGCACAAGGCACTAGGTGCAAGCAAGGCACCAAGTTCAGCTGCAAGAAGGGCACCAAGTACAGGAGCAAGTAGCTTGCTACAGCAAGCTAGGAGAGTACTAGCGTAGGGCTAGAGTAGCCGGCCAGCGTGTAAATACCCTATACATTTCTCATTGTCATTAACCTGTATTTTCCAGCTCTGGCTTCCAGATATCTCCACGTCTAACTTTCCGTTGCAACTGTGCTCTCCACACACTAAAGCGTAATCTTCAGAGAGCACCCACTCTCACATTTGGTATTAGAGCCAGAGCCACGCGTTGGGCGGAAGTGCTGCCGGAGCTCGCAAAAATTCAAGGAGCGAAGGCACGGACTACGCCGGACCACGTCGAGGCTGATCGAGAGGGAGATTGCTGGACCAGACTTCGAAGCCAACGCACGAGCCAACCTCTAAAAAAATAAATAAATTTCCAGAGCATCCACACGGCCTACCGTGCACGCGCGAGAGATGACGGGTGACTCCTATGCACTTCGAAGACGTCCGATTCTCATCCCATACTGTCGAATTGCTGCCGAAGTTTTTCGATTGCTACCGAAACGCTGCCATTTTTTTCTTGAAGGATCTCCTGCGGCTAAAAGTCATCAAAAGCCATAGAGCAGGCCCTGCAGTAGATCATAGAGCAGCTGAGAGCCCTCAAGCCGGAGAATGAGCGGCTCAATCGGCAGATGGCTGACCTGCGGGACGGGACTGATGCTGGACAGGTTCGGGCGGCCTGGTCAAGGAGTCCGCCGAGACCAAAGCCAAAGGCTCCGGAAGCGTTCAATCCCTCAGTCAAGGGTGCAAGCGTACGGACCTTGTTGTTTGCGATAAACAACTACTTTGGGGCTCTGGGTCACCCTCCAGAGGACGATGTTGTGCGTGTGTCATTTGCGGTGACACTGATACGCGAAGTAGCATTGGAGTGGTGGAGGCAGCTGAATATGCTGGCCACTCGAGTTGGAGGTGGGAACGCAGCTATGCAACATGCTGTGTTGTGGGAGCCAGGCGCAGGGCAAGCTGAAGCTCGCGTGCCAACGACATGGGAGCAGTTCGAGCAAGCCATAAGAGATCGATTTGATCTCGTCAACGCCTCCATGGTCGCACGCAACAAGCTTAAGCAGCTGAAGCAGATCGGCTCAGTGCAGGAGTACACACGCTATTTCTTGGCGTTGTGCTCAGAGATCGACGACATGAGCGAGCCGGAGATGGCAGACAAGTACCATGACGGCTTGAAGGCAGAAATTCAGCGGACGCTGGAACTCGGTGGAATCACGTAGTTCCAAGCGATGGTGGCCACTACTGAGCGCGTTGATGCACAACGTTACCATCGAGGGGCTTTTCGTGAGAAGCAGGAGAATCATCAGTGTCGAGCACAGCACCAACCAGCTGATCCCATGGAGATCGACGCAGTGCAAGGAGGCCAGTAGCAGAGCAAACCGGGTGGTGGGAATTGTTGGATCTGCGGGAAGCATGCGCACCACAAGAAGGACTGCAAGAAGAAGCAACAGGGAAACGACAACTAGCAGTGAGTGGCGGACGGCCAACTGTAGGGAAAGCTTCGTCCGCATCAGCGAACACCAGCCTCGAAAGTCCATCGACAACTAAGGAGCTGCCAAGTGTATTGCTGCGGAGCAAAGGAAGCGGGAGCGTTCCGGGGATCCTCTTGAAAGCCGCAATATGATCGGCTGGTTCTGCGGACGGCGAGGGGCGCCAGACTCACCGGCAGATTAAAGCATTGCTGGATTGCGGCGCGTCACACTCACTCTTCAGCGACGAGCTTGCAAAGACGTTGGGGCTCGCACGGCTACCCGGGAAGCCAACTACGGCCAAGTTGGTGCAAGGGGAGCTGGAGTGCGGACTGCCTCTGAAGCCTCTGAGGGTTCGTATGGGCAAGCTGTCGTGCGAGGTGAGCTTTTGCACGTGCCCGATGGATACCTATGACGCCATTCTGGGGCGTGACTGGCTGCACCGATGGAATCCTGCTGTGGATTGGGTGCGCAGCCAGGTGAAAGTGAAGGAATGCGGAGAGCAAATCGTTTTGCCGTTGTGGGCAGAGGAGAAGGACTCCAAGGCAGGCAAGGTGCCGCAGTTGAGTTACGTGCAGCTGAAGCGCTGTCAGTGCAAGGGGGATCAAGTGTACCTTGTGTGGGTGCGGCAAAAGGTAGCAGCTGAAGAGGTGGAAGTGTTGGCAGCGGAGACAAAGCAACAAGAGGGTGAGCAGCAGAAAGCTCCTAAAGCAGAGCTGTCGGAAGGCATCAAAGGAGTGTTGGACAGCTACAGTGACGTGTTTCCTGCTGAGCTACCAAAGGGTTTACAACCGAAGCGAGACATCGACCATAAAATTGATCTGGTTCCGGGAGCAACTCCAACGGTGTCGGCTGATTATCGGATGAGCGATAATGAGCTGGGTGAGCTGAAGAAGCAGTTGGAGGAGCTAATGGAGCAGGGTTCCATCAGACCGTCGGTGTCACCTTACGTTGCACCGGTCCTCTTTGTGAAGAAATAGACAGGGGAGCTACAGATGTGCATGGACTATCGTGCAATGAACAACGTATCAATCAAGAGCCGGTACCCATTGCCAAGGGTCGAGGAGCTGTTTGACCAGCTGAGGGGAGGGCAGTTCTTCAGCAAGATTGACTTGCACTCGGGGTACCATCAAATCCGGATTGCATAGCAGGATTTGGAGAAGACAGCGTTTCGCACACGGTACGGCTATTTTGAGTACCTCGTGATGCCGTTTGGGTTGACCAACGCTACTGCAACGTTCATGAGCCTCATGAACAGGATCTTCCACCCTCACTTGGACGATTTCGTGGTGATGCTCCTCGACGACATCCTCATCTACTCCCAAACTCTGGAAGAGCATCGGCAACATCTTCGGCAAGTGTTGAAATTCTTCAGAGAGAGAAGTTGTTTGAAAAAGCTCTCCAAGTGCGAGTTCGAGAAAAGGGAGGTGGAGTTCCTTGGGCACATCGTGAGCGGCAAGGATCTGCGCATGGACCCAAAGAAGGTGGAAACAGTGAAGCTGTGGCCGACACCAAAGTACGTGCGTGACATCCAAGTCTTCCTAGGGTTTGTCAACTACTACCGGAAATTCATCGGGGGGTACATAGAGAAGGGTGCGCCGCTGACTCAGCTGCTGAGGAAGGATCATCAGTGGGAATGGGGCGATCAGGAGCAGAAGAGCTTCGAGGAGCTCAAGGCTGCAATGTGTGACGCTCCGGTCCTGGTGCATCTGGATTCATCCAAGGAGTACGCCATGGCGATGGACACAAGCGACTATGCCATTGGGGCGGTGCTGATACAGGATCACGGAAAGGGGCCGCAACTGATTGCGTACGTGTCTTGCAAGTTGCGACGTGCAGAGCTGAACTATGCAGTCCATGAGAAGGAGATGCTGGCAATGATCCATGCATTCAAGCGCTGGAGGTGCTACCTCGAGTCGCGACGCTGCGTGGTCTTCACGGATCACTACGCCCTGAAGTACCTGAAGACATGGCCAAACCTCAGTCGCCGACAAACTCGCTGGATGGAGTTTCTTGAGGGGGTTTTTGACTATGAGATCCAGTACAAGCCTGGGAAGATGAACCCGGCAGATCCTCTGTCACGGAGGCCGAACTTGAGCCTCAATGCCATCACAGTGCTGATGGGATCTCCAGTCATGCATAGCCTGTTCAAGCACGGCTATGGCATGGATAGTGAGTTCACGAGTGGTGCGCTAAAAGACGCCACGTGGGATGGAACGTATTGGCGAAGGGGGCAGGAGCGGAAAATTGTCACTTCGGCTTCGACAAGACGCTCAAAGCCTTGGCACGCCAATACTGGTGGTCGTCAATGGCAACTGATTGCAAGAGGTTTGTGAGCAGCTGCGATGTGTGCCAACGCATCAAGGCGCAGAGGACCAAGCCACCAGGGGAGCTGCAACCATTGCCTGTACCAGAGAGGCCATGGACAGACATCTCGCTCGACTTCATCGGCGGTTGCCTGTGACGCAGCAAGGAAACAACATGGTGTTGGTGGTGGTGGACCGGTTTTCCAAGATGGCACATTTCATCGCATATCCTGAGAGCATCACAATTGCCGAGACGGCTCAACTCCTCCTCAGTCATGTCATCAAGCTACATGGAGTGCCGCAATCGGTGGTCTCAGATCGCGATCCACGCTTCACGTCGCGATTTTGGAGAGATCTCATGGGAAAGGTAGGCACGCGGGTGCAGCTGACCACGGCATACCACCCACAGAGCGATGGGCAGACAGAGCGCACAAACCAGACTTTGGAGGAACTGTTGCGGAGCATAGTCCCACCGGATGGAGAGGGTTGGGAGGAGAAGCTCGGAGTGGCAGAGTTTGCCTACAACTCAGCGGTATCAGCATCAACAGGAAAGTCACCATTTGAGGTGGTCTATGGCCACCAGCCACTAAGCCTAGCTGCCCTTGCTACGGCAACATCTCTTCTGACTGTGCAGTAGATTGCTGACGGGTTTGCCACCACTTGGGACGTGGTGTAGTAATGGCTATTGAAGGCACAGAAGCACTAGAAGCGGCAGGCTGATAAGCATCGGTCTGTGGAGGAGTTCCAAGTGGGAGATCTGGTGATGTTGAACTCTGCTAACCTGCAGCTGATGGGATTTGGGAGTGCCAAACTGAAGCCACGATGGGTGGGTCCACTCCGCATTCTGGAGAAGCGGTCGGCCATTTCATACAGGCTGGAGATTCCAGCACACTACACCATCCATCCTGTGTTCCACATCTCACTGCTTTGTGCCTACCGCGACCCCAACACATTCTTCCAGGGTCGCGGGACAGCTCCACCTCCTACTGTCCAGGTTAAAGGAAGTGAGGAGTTTGACGTGGAGAAGATTCTGGCGGACCGCCAGAGGGGACGACGGCGTGAGTTTCTGGTGCAGTGGAAGGGGTACCCAGCGGAGCACAACTCTTGGCAGCCAGAGGCCAACTTCCACAATGGGGGTACCAACACTGTTCTCCAAGAGTACCTCAGGCGCGCCGGGACGTCGCGCCTCCAACGGGGGGGGGTGAATGTAACAAGGCGTCCTATTTTTCTGGCATATTCGGGGTCTCACCCGGGATTTGGGGCCATCCGGGCCATTTTCCGATTTTCGGAAATCCAGGTCACGGTCAAGCTCACCTCCGCTCGACCGCCGATGCAAGGAGGAGAAGGAGGAGCAAGCGCGCGAGCGAGCGCCAGCGTGGAGGTCACGCCGGCGCTAAGGCCCTATTTTGCACCAACCCCCACGCGGCGTTCCGAACACGCCACGCGGGGGTGGCTTCCCCCCTCTCGACGGGTAGCGTAACGGTGACGCTACCCGCCGAGGGGTTGTTTCGATGGACGGCCCCGACAGCGCACGCGGTCAACGGCGGTAGCAAAAATGGTGGCTGCGACCGCGCGACGGTCACAGCACTCCTGTGGTATGCGCAACACGTCGACCGCACCCACCGCCGAGGGACAAGATCGACCGTCGATCTTGACGATCGACGGCGAGGGATTTCTTGCACAAGGCACTAGGTGCAAGCAAGGCACCGAGTTCAGGTGCAAGAAGGGCGCCAGGTACAGGAGCAAGTAGCTTGCTACGGCAAGCTAGGAGAGCAGTAGGCTAGGGCTAGAGTAGCCGGCTAGAGAGTATGAATACCCTGTACATTGCTCATTGTCATTAACCTGTATTTTCTAGCTCTGGCTTACAGACATCTTCAAGTCTAACTTTCCGCTGCGACTGTCCTCTCCACACACTAAACCCTAATCTTCATAGAGCACCCACTCTCACAACTCCATTGGTCTCCTCTGTCCGCACGACCCAGGTTGATTGTCTATGGTGCATGTCTTTCACCTCTCGTGAGCCCCTCACAATGTCCTCTCATGTGTGTGGGTTGATTGCCTGCGGGTCATGGGAGAGTGTTGAAGTTCGTTGGCCACTCACAACTCTATGCCCTCTTGTCTCCCACACTCTGCAAACACATGTACATATCAAGTGATAATGGCCCTACCTGGGGAAGCGTCAGGCGTGTCCACTCTGGCTGGAGCCATTGACGTCCTCAAGCTACCACTGCTGCTTGACCCTGGAGTGCTCTTAGGCACACACATTGCCATTGCATGACTCTCTATGATTCTGTGATGCGGTAGATGCTAGGGCTCTTACATTCTCACTGCCGTCCCTTGTGTCATGTTTTCTTGCCTTGCATGCTCGCGGGGGGGGGGGGGGGGGGCTGC
>SZWC01000609.1:210048-222627 GCA_023375785.1 Penium margaritaceum | reverse complement strand
GGGGGGGGGGAGAAAGAATATGGGAGAGGGACAGATCTTTCATTATTCATTATCCCAATGGTAAAACAAGAGATGCTCCAATGACAAATCTCCTGTGCCCACCCGACTCCTAACTGCAAGAAATGGATTGAGATTATTGCCAATATGTCGTACTCTCTACGCGACGATGTTGAGGGCGTTGGTGCTCTGCGACTTGTAGTCGGCGGGCATCGCCACGAACCCGTAGGTTCCAGCGTACGTGCCGGCATTGTTGTTCACCCACTTGAGGAAAGCCAGCGCCTGCGTCGCCTTGGGGCCCAGGCTCTTCTGCTGCCTGCGGATGAACGCGAAGATGCACGACGCGATGGGCGGTGTGGCTGCCCCGCGCGAAAACATGAGGTTGAAGTCAGACCACGACGCTCCGGGGGCTTTGGGCGGGCGCGGCAGCACCTGGATCACGTTGGTGGAGGTTCCGGTGGCGGCCACGAACGCATTGGCGGAGTTCTTGACGGCCACCTCCGACAGCTTGGTCCTGACCGGCGTGTTGAACTTGATGCACGTGCCCGTCTGCGAGTACACGATGGAGCCAGCGACTGCGGCGGCCGTCGCGCACACGGCGGACCCGCCGGATTTGAGCACCATCCCACTGAACGGGAACGGCGACTCTTCGGGGTTGCCCCGGAACGAGGCCGCGGCGGAGAAGCGAGCATTGGAGCTTCCGTCCAACCAGAACTTCTTGAACACCAGCGACGTGCCGGAGCCGTCGCTACGGCCCACGCGCGTGATAGAGCCCTTGAGCGCGGTGGTGTACGCCTGCCACGAGCCGCCGTTCTTGTAGATGTTGAACGTCTGCAGCGCGTCCAGCTTGATGCTGCCCCTCTTGAGGCTGGAGCCGACGAAGAAGCTGTAGGTGGAGATGACGAGCGGGATGGTAAACTTGGACACCGCCGCGTTGTCGCCCACGTTCATAGGCTCGTCGCTCACGCCCACACCGTACACTCCCGACTTGAACCTGTCGATGCCCAGCGCCGACCCCACCGACTGGTACGGCCCCGCGGCAAACGCCTTGAAGTTGGGCACGAGCGAGACCGTCACCATCTGCAAAGGAACGAGTCGTGTCGCACCGCATGCGTTCGTGAATAGGCGTGACGACAATGTGAGACGTAGAGGTTTTGGTGGGTGGAGAGCCACGGGGAGCTCCAGTCGGGAGGACAAGCATAGGGGAATGTGGGGACGGAAGAGAAGGAGAGGGGGCTGCGAGGAGACGCAGCACGTAGAGGGGGAAAAGGCTTAGATCATGTATTCAGCCATTGGGCGACCATGGTTTAGATGGATAGGGGAATGGGAGCACGGGAGGTAGATGAGGGGGGTGTGTGAGGAAACTCAGAAAGTTGGGGAGCGGCCCGGGCCATGTTTGCGACATGATTTTTGGAGTGCGAGGCACACATGGTTCTTCTGGGAGGATGGCAACAAGTGATGGCCTATTGAAGGGAGATTATCGTGAAGGCCTTGTCGTCAAAGGTCAACAAGATGCCCGAAACAATGAAGATCCAATTGAATAGATGCCCGATGGACATTTGGACGGACGGGACAAGCCTTTGAGAACGGCCGTCACTTCGCATGTGCGGTAGTTCGTGTTCCATGCGCGCGTCGCAACCTCAAACTTCGTAATGCATTCATCCTCTTGTTCTCACGTATGTTCTTCAACCACGTCATTCCCACAATAAAGGGATGAAGTGGTGACACCCGACGCTGCCGCCACAGCAGCGCGAAGGAGGACGTCTAAGCACCTGCAATGCAGCGACTGTAAGTTATACGCGGCACACGTACATCGTTAAATGACGTCGCGCCGCCGAAGATGAACGAGACATCGGCAGACGTTGGAAGAGGAGCCGCTGCGAGCAGTGCGACCACGGCAATAGCGAGGGAGAAGCGAGTCATGATTGTAGGATGTCGCGTGAATGCGATTTCTCAGCGAAGAGCAATAATGGAACAAGGAGTGGTTAACTACCGGTAGCAGTGAGCTGGAACCTGCTGACCTACAACTCGGGGTGAGCAGTCGTTAAATGGGTCGCACAGCCGAAACACGTGCGCGCTCGTTCAGCGCCGTCGCGCGGTGGTGGTATTGCGACTCGACCTGATAGGTCAACCCACGTTCCGGCGGTGGAGGTGGCGGTGTGCTGCGCTTGATGGCGACAGCCCTCCGCCACTGATGCAGCACGGACAGCATAGGCAGTGCGCGACTCGCGCCCATGTTCGGGGTGTGGGTTTGATCTTTTTGGTTTTTCGTGCGCCCTTGGGTCGCCGAATTGCGCCTCGTTAGCTGACGTGCGCATGGCCCTCCCCTCAATCTGCGGCGCAGTCGATCTTGCAACTTTCTTCTGCAGCAGAAGGTCCCCTCATCTCTCAGTGGCTACGACTCTGGACGACGCGGTGCAGAAATTTCGTTCGTCATTTCTTCTCCAGGAACGAACCTCGCCGCTGGATCCTCCCCTATCCCCCAAGCGGTGCAAACGGGCACGGCCTACGCGCTCTTCGGGTCGAGTTGGGCGACGCGGCCGCAGTTTCGCTGCTCCAAGCGGCTGGCCAGCGTGGCGAATCTATGGACGCAGAGTGCTCCACCTTGGTCAAACTAAACAATCATTTTTACATGTCGGCTCAGAGGGGTCCAGAGGGAATCACCGGTCGGCGGGTTGTCCCCCCAACCTCGCGACTTGATTCCTTCCACACGGAGACGCGCCTCGGAACCTTCGGCACTGTCACCGGACAGCCGAACAACGAGACGAACGTTTTCACTCCAACCCTGATGTGCCCCACATTCCAGATCAGGTGACAATTAATATCCGGCTTTCAGATTTTGAGTATGAAATAGCCTCTATCTGTTATGCCGAAAGGAGCGTAGATTGTAGATAGGTAGAATTTGCGAGGTGCAATATGAATTATAATTTGAGTAAATTGAGAAGTTTATGATTAGTGGTAAGTGTACTTCGATGACAAGTCTCGACATGATCAAATAGATCAATACAAGTGTTGAGTTAAAAAGAGGCATATCCCGGGTCGTTAGGTCGAATTTCAAGCAACACATACAGAGCCGCTTCATGAGTGGTCAGATCCGAGAAGGTCCACCGAGAAATCGGGGGTCTTCGAGAATCGACGAGATACGAGATGCATCTTTATAAATCCAGATTCGTCTCCGTGCGTCGAGAAGTCGACCAAAAGGTCGTGATACTTCTGTTGTGGGTTCACGAGTGTGCATTAAGTTATCAGAAGGCTCAGGAAGATTCACCGAGGGCGGGGGCAGTTGGCCAATTTGCCCTCAACCGTCGGAGTGAACATCGCGATCTCGCGACGCGATGGGCTATTTAGGTAATAACAGAAATTCCCACTCGGAAAGATTAGGGACTTCTGTACGTCTAATACGTAACACTTCCCCCCCTATTAGTCTCGACGTCCCGGCGCGCGTACAGATGTGGCCCAGTGACGGCGGCAATAGCAGTAAAATTAGCTCATCAACGTCTCGGCGGTGTTGGTTTTTGCGCATCCCTCGTTGTGCTCTGTTGTGTCCTCCCGGCTTATGTACATTGGCGTGCAGATGACTGACGGAGAGACTCGACGCTGATGGAGCGTCATCCGGTGGAGCCGACGCACGCTGAGGTCTACCCGCAGTTCGCTGGAGCCTCCTCTCTCCGGCGACGTGCTCAGCTCCATCGGCAGGCCTCCTCGGCGGTCGTGCTGCCGGCGGTCACTGCCACCGCAATTGCTGTCTGCATGCGTCTGTTGTTTTATGCGTGTACACGGCATACGGTGACCTTTCGGCTCATGTCCATGCTCGTGCAGATCCTTGAGGTGACCGTTGCTATCGGCTTGTGGGGGAGCTGACGTGGTGTTGACCCGGTCTGCGGACCACTGCGAGGTGGCAACCGAGCCACCATTGCCTGGCGTGCAGCTGCCACGACACCCCGGGTGCCTCCCGTGGTCCCTTACAGTGTTTCTGTACATGCTAGAATTTTCTCGGTGGACAGGCCGTTCGGCTCGAACTGCATGTTTTGCATGTTTTTTCCACCGACTGATGTCGGACCTATGCGTGTGACCAGTTGTAGCGTCCGGCTCAAGATTCTGCAGCTTTAGGATCCGACGATGCTCCGTTTGGACCATCGTGCGCAGAGTTACGGCCAAAACATCGGTTTTGGGCCACGTTTGGACAGACAGGCACTGCCGTGTGTGACACCCGTCGTGCACCACGACAGGTATTTATCCTGTGTGACTGTCATTTGTTCGCTCTCTCTGCATTTACTTCAGTTGAAGCTTGAGATACAAGTGCACGTGTCTCTCCCTACCCTTGCTGTCCCTTGNGTGGACAGGCCGTTCGGCCCGAACTGCATGTTTTGCATGTTTTTGCCACCGACTGATGTCGGACCTATGCGTGTGACCAGTTGTAGCGTCCGGCTCAGGATTGTGCAGCTTTAGGATCCGACGGTGCTCCGTTTGGACCATCGTGCGCAGAGTTACGGCCAAAACATCGGTTTTGGGCCACGTTTGGACAGACAGGCACTGCCGTGTGTGACACCCGTCGTGCACCACGACAGGTATTTATCCTGTGTGACTGTCATTTGTTCGCTCTCTCTGCATTTACTTCAGTTGAAGCTTGAGATACAAGTGCACGTGTCTCTCCCTACCCTTGCTGTCTCTTGCATGACCTGTGTGTCAACCAGCCAGACCCGTGCTGTCAGGCTAGCAAGCAGAAAGGCTAGGAAGCTTCCTGGAATCTTCTTATGGTATCAGAGCGGGCGAGCCAGTGCTCGTCGTGCTGCGCAGCAGAGACGCAGCAGCTGCAGCAGCAGTGAGCAGCAGCAGTGGCAGCAGCCCACAGCAGCAGTAGTAGATCCTGGTTGGACCCATCACCACCCTGAGTTGCTTGAAACGACAAGAGCACGCAGCGACGCATACGCCATCATCCTGATGCGTCAGAAACCGCAACGGCAGGTTCGTGTTGCAGCTGCAGCGTGCCACAACGGCTTGAGGCCGTTGGAGCCCTTGCGCGCAGCAGCATCCGGTCCGAGGCCGCCCGTGTGGCGACTTGGAGCCGCAAGCCGGGCGAGCAATAGCACCATCAGCGAGCAACAGCAACAGCGGCGGCCGTGGCCACTCAGGCACCAGAGGCACCAGCACCTTTTGTAGGTGTTGACTCCAGCCGTGCAGCTTCCTGGAAGCCGCACGGACGTGGAGGAGCCGCAGACGCAAATCGCGTCAGCCGCCATCCTCTCTTCACCCGCCTGTGCCGGACTCAATTCGCCACCAAAAACTGAGAACTATAGCTCGTTGGAAAGCTTAGATCTCAAGCTTTCCATCGCGCCCTTCCTTGCCTCATTTGGAGCTCTGTAGCCTCCAGCATTCACCGTTCCGCAGTCTCGCATGTTGCGTTGTGACCAGCAGTCCTCTGTCGAGCGTCTTGCCGCGTTCTCCTGTTCCATCGCCATGTGTTCTGTCACATCGTCGAGTCGTGTTTCAGATGCCACCTGGGTCATCAACTCAGGGGCCACCCATCACATGACGTGTCGTCGCCGTGAGTTTGTCGTCCTTGGTCCTGTGGGGTCTGTTCGCGCTGTTCGCACTGCGTCAGGCCATGAGGTCCCGGTCCAGGGTGTTGGTGTTGTACAGTTCCATGGTCCGTCTGGCCCGTTGTACATTTCCGACGTCTTGTATGTGCCAGATCTAGAGCTCAACCTGCTCTCTGTGCATGCCTGTACGCGCATGGGTCTCGGGGTGTCTCACACTGGGGATGATGCCACTATCTTCGTGTGTGACACACAGGAGACTGTTTTGCGTGGAACAGTTGTCGATGACCTGTACCACGTCTCTCATGATCGCTCTCGTTCTCCGACACCTCCCTCCCCCATAGCGCGTGTTTTTGTGACCGGTACCTTGTCTGCTGAGCACCAGCGCCTGCTGCACAGGCGTCTGTGTCACGTGCACATGGACGCTATTGATAGCCTTGTGCGCTTGCAGCCAGTGCTCGGTCTTGACGCGGTTTCGTTCGAGAAGCCGCCCAAGACCGACTGTCTTGAGTGTGCTCAGGGCAAGATGCACCGCCGCTCTTACCCATTGTCCGAGTCGCGAGCTATTCGCCCTCTCAAACTTGTCCGCTCGGACCTCCTGGGCCCGCTCCCTGTCGAGTTCCAGGAGGATCGAGGTCGCTATGTCCTGACACTGACTGATGATTTCACCCGTATGCGGTGGGTCTACAGTCTTCGTCAGAAGAGTGACGCCGTTGTGGCCATCCGCCTGTGGCTGGTCATGGCGGAACAGCAGTCTCGCCACACTCTGCAGACCTTCCGCTCTGACCGCGGGGGTGAGTTCCTCGGGGATATGGAGCGGTACTTCGCTGAGCATGGTGTGTACCACCAGCTCTCAGCACCCGCTACCCCCCAGCAGAACGGAGTGTCTGAGCGTTGGAACCGCAAGATGGAGGATGCGGTCCGCACCATGCGCATTGAGAGCGGTCTCCCAGAGTCCTTCACATTCGAGGGCTTTGCCTACATGACCTGGGTGTGGAACCGCATCCCACACGGACGGCTGCCTCTCCACACCTCTCCCTATGAGTTGTGGTTTGGTCATCGAGCTGACCTGTGTCTTGCTCGTGTGTGGGGGTCCCTTGCCTGCGTCTGGTTCACCCCAGAGCAACAAGGGTCCAAGGTTTCTCCTCGCGGGCGCATCTGTGGCTTCGTGGGGGTGTCACCCCGGTCCAAGGCGTGGCGCTTTTGGGACCCGGATCGCCGTCGCATTGTTGAGTCCCGCGACGCGGTGTTCTTCGAGGACCTGACCTACCAACACTTGTCTCAGATCCGCTCCATGCGCCTCTCTCATGCTCCTGGGTGTGACGCCTCACGCGGCGTGGGGGAGGTCGTTAGGCCGTCAGACTCCGTCCGTTCAGCATGCCCTATCGCCCGTGATGCGTCACACCCCGGTCCCTCACCCGCTCAGCTCGACCCCGCCATCATTGCTATTGGCCCAGTTGCTTCATCACCTGAGCATGCGACTCTTCCTGCACACGCCCCTGGCCTTGCATCATCTTCCCCTGCTCTGCCTGAGCCCGCGCACTCACCTGTCCCAGCGTCGTCTGGGCCCGTGCACTCACCTGTCCCAGTGTCGCCTGAGCCCGCTCTCCCTCTCTTCCCTTTGCCTGATCCTGTGCGCTCACCTCTCCGCACTCCTGTGTTGCATGAGCCTGCGTACTCGCCTGTCGATGCATCGTCTGAACCTGTGCACTCACCTGCTTCCGTGCCATCCGAGCACTCGCGTTCCCTTGTCTTCGCGTCTCCAGAGCGCGCGCATTCACCTCCGCACGAGCATGCCGCTGTGTCGCCTGTCCCCGCGTCATCGACACTTGTGCCTGCTGTTGTGCCCCCCGAGCCTTTCACACGCGAGCCCGGAGGTCGCCTCCGCCAGCGCCCTACGCGCAGCGTGCACAGTGGAGACCCAGGCACCAAGGCCCTCGGCCTTAGAACCCTTGGTCTTGCTGAGGTCCACCCATCCTGTCCGATAGGACGGGTCCTCCTTGCTCACGAGTATGAGCAGGCGCGTGACGCGTCCTCCTTGGAGGTCACACATACATTGCCTTCCACAGCGTGTGTCTTGGCCACACGCACCTCGCCCGAGCTGCCACAGGATCCGAGCACACTGCGTGATGCCCTCATTGGACCCGACTCCGAGCTTTGGCGCTCTGCGTGTCAGGAGGAGCTTTGGGCGATTGCCGATCATGGCGTCTTTGAGCTTGTTGACCTGCCAGCGGGCCGGAAGGCTGTCCAGGCCAAGTGGGTCTTGCGCAAGAAACTGAAGCCTGATGGCTTAGTGGAACGCTACAAGGCCCTCTTGACAGCCAAGGGTTTCTCACAAGTGGAGGGTGTCGACTTCACCGATACCTTTGCCCCAGTCGGCCGGATGCAGACAGTGCTCACCCTGCTGAGTCAGGTGGCTCACCATGATTGGGAGCTTCACCAGATGGACGTTAACAACGCCTTCCTTCATGGAAAGCTTGAGGAGGAGATCTACATGGTCCAACCGCCTGGCTTCGTCAACGCCAAGGCCTCTGATAAGGTCTGGCGGTTGCGGNGCTGTCCAGGCCAAGTGGGTCTTGCGCAAGAAACTGAAGCCTGATGGCTTAGTGGAACGCTACAAGGCCCTCTTGACAGCCAAGGGTTTCTCACAAGTGGAGGGTGTCGACTTCACCGATACCTTTGCCCCAGTCGGCCGGATGCAGACAGTGCTCACCCTGCTGAGTCAGGTGGCTCACCATGATTGGGAGCTTCACCAGATGGACGTTAACAACGCCTTCCTTCATGGAAAGCTTGAGGAGGAGATCTACATGGTCCAACCGTCTGGCTTTGTCGACGCCAAGGCCTCTGATAAGGTCTGGCGGTTGTAGAAGGCCTTGTACGGACTGAAGCAGTCACCTCGCTGTTGGAACCAGGAGATCACTGGCACGCTTTGTCGTGCCGGATACGTCCAGAGCGATGCCGATCCCTCCCTGTTTGTGACCCAGGCGCCAGCCCCCTTCACTACAATCCTGGTCTATGTGGACGACCTCCTGATCGCGTCTCCAGACATGGAGGCCGTGACGGCGGCCAAGGTTGTGCTGCACTCCGCCTATAGGATGAAGGACCTGGGACCAGCCTCGGTGTTCTTGGGGATGGAGATTGTGCGTGATGGCACCCGTAGGACCTTCCTCGTCCATCAGGCACGGTACGCTCGGACTGTGGGGGAGCGATTTGCAGATCTCCTTGCATCTGTTCCGACTGCGTACACACCCATCACACCCGACGAGCAGCGTGCCCTGAAGGTGGATGACCCAGAGCAGCTGGGGGAGCTTGTCGATGTGACCTTGTACCTGCGAGTCATTGGCTCGCTCATGTACCTGGCCACCACGACACGACCCGACATCGCCTTTGCTGTCAATCTGCTGGCACAGTTTTCTCAGGGTCCGCGCACACGGACGCTCGAGGCTACGGTCAGAGTCGTGCGGTATGTGGTCTCCACCGCACGCCTTGGTCCGTGCTTTTGCCGCCAATGCTCGGTGGTCCTCGATGGCTACACCGACAGTGACTGGGCTTGGAGCCCAGATGGCAGGAGCCGCACAGGCTACATCTTCCTGATTGGTGGGACCGATGTGTCGTGGCGCAGCGGTAAACAAGGCCGCATTGCTCGCAGCTCTGCGGAGGCCGAGTACGTGGCTCTAGGGGCAGGTGCAGCAGAGAGTGTCTGGCTGGTGCGCTTGCTTCGTGAGTTACGTCAGACTATGCCTCCAGTCGTCTTGCGTTGTGACAACCAAAGTGCTGATGCCATCGCACAGAACTTGGGTGTGTTCCATTCACGCACAAAGCACATTGCTGTTGAGTACCACTTTGTGCGTGACCTTGTGCAGCGACGCGAGGTGGACGTCATCTGGGTGAGTACAGACGAGCAGCGCGCTGACTTCTTGACGAAGGCACTCGGACGAGGAAAATTCCATGTGGCCACTCGTGTTGTGGGACTGCGGCCTGCCCCTGATGCCGGTTGACCTGGCCTTGTTTCGTTCTTGTCGTCTCCATGGTGCTGTGTTGTCAGTGTTTGTATGTGTATGGACATGTTCGCCATCCGGTCATGGGGGAGTGTTGTTTTATGCGTGTACACGGCATACGGTGACCTTTCGGCTCATGTCCATGCTCGTGCAGATCCTTGAGGTGGCCGTTGCTGTCGGCTTGTGGGGGAGCTGACGTGGTGTTGACCCGGTCAGCGGACCACTGCGAGGTGGCGACCGAGCCACCATTGCCTGGCGTGCAGCTGCCACGACACCCCGGGTGCCTCCCGTGGTCCCTTACAGTGTTTCTGTACATGCTAGAATTTTCTCAGTGGACAGGCCGTTCGGCCCGAACTGCATGTTTTCGCCACCGACTGATGTCGGACCTATGCGTGTGACCAGTTGTAGCGTCCGGCTCAGGATCCTGCAGCTTTAGGATCCGACGGTGCTCCGTTTGGACCATCGTGCGCAGAATTACGGCCAAAACATCGGTTTTGGGCCACGTTTGGACAGACAGGCACTGCCGTGTGTGACACCCGTCGTGCACCACGACAAGTATTTATCCTGTGTGACTGTCATTTGTTCGCTCTCTCTGCATTTACTTCAGTTGAAGCTTGAGATACAAGTGCACGTGTCTCTCCCTACCCTTGCTGTCTCTTGCATGACCTGTGTGTCAACCAGCCAGACCCGTGCTGTTAGGCTAGCAAGCAGAAAGGCTAGGAAGCTTCCTGGAATCTTCTTAGCGTCCAGCGCGTCCCGTCGCGTCTGCATCACCATGCTGTGCCTAGGGTCCTTGTTGCATGCTGTATGGCCCTGTTCGGCACCCTGGACAACCGTAGGCACTGCCTGGGTTCGGGCAGCCATAACTCTTTGCTACTATTTTTTTAGCTGATTTTGACCGCACGACTGCGTTTGCAGTGTCGGTTTTATAATATGGTCCAATTTTCAGGCAAAACGGACGATGCCCAGGTTTTGGACTGTCGAGCGTCTTGCAGGGCTCACCGAAAAAAACCCTGCCTGCCAGAAAATAGGTCCACAGCTATTTTCTGATTGGCTGGTTAGCTGAGTAACAACTTCTACACTAGTGGGGGGGAGCTAGAGCTTGGAGGGGTCTCCCATTGTTGCTCATTCTTCACTCCTAACCAGTTACTTTCAGTTTTCAGCTGCTTTCTGGCGCTAACTCTGGCGCGCGCATTTCTGAGTAACAAACCCAGAGCTTCCAGACTTAGACTCTAGAGCAGCAGACTGAGGGAGCAGCTGACTTAAGCAACGAGCGTGGAAGCCCGCACGCTGCATCAACAACCCTGCTGCCCCAACCTGCTGCCTAGGTTGTCCATTTTGGTATCAGAGCCAGAGCGTAGCAGCAGCAGCAGAAGACTGGCGAACAGGTGCCAGACAACGCTGACGGACCCCCATACGCGCCAGTGCAAGGGAAATGTTGCCGGATCTTTCCCGGCAGCATTGACCCGCCTGGTGGCGGCGTCAGATGTTTTCCCACAGCTACTGGGCTAGGGGAAATGCTGCCGAATTTTTTTTGGCAGCACTAACCCCCACGCGTGATGCGAGGAGGTAAGCGGCAGGCAACGTCTGACGTCTGAGGGCGACGACGCAAGCGGCAACGTCACCCAGGTGCAGTGACTGGCACCAACAGTAGCAGCAGGCAGAAGTAGCAGCTTGCAGCAGCCCGTAGCAGCAGCAGCTTGCAGCAGCAGAAGCAGCACGCAACAGCAGTAGTAGCGCGCAGGAGCAGCTCGCAGCAGCAGCCCGCAGCGGCAACAGGCAGCAGCCGCAGCACGCAGCAGCTGCAGCACCCAGCAGCTGCAACAGCGGGCAGCAGCAGCAGCGGGCTGCATTAGCTGCTGCAGCGAGTTGCAGCAGCAGCCAGCTGTAGCAGCAACAGCAGCGAGCAGCAGCTAGCAGCTGCAAGCCGCGGCTGCTGCTGCTCACTGCTCGCAGCGAGCAAGCAGTGAGCAGCAGCCCGCTGCTGCCAGCGAGCAGCAGCTCGCTGCTGCCAGGTGAGCAGTAGCCCGCTGCTCGCAGCAGGCAGCGGGCTGCTGCCCGCTGTGACAAGAGAAGAAACAGAAAAAAAACAAAAAAAGGGGCAAAAAAAAATCCCCCACCCCCGCACCTCGCTGGAGCAGCCCGCCGTAGCAGCGAGCAGCTACTGCAGCACGCAGCAGCTACAGCACCGCGTAGCAGCAGCAGCGAGCTACAGCAGCCACTATAGCCACAGCAGCTCGCAGCAACAGCAACTGCAGCTGCAACTGCAGCAGCCACAGCAACAGCAGCAGCAGTTGCAGCAGCAGGAGTAGCAGGAGCAATAGCAGCAAACAACAGTAGCAGCAGCAGCAGTAGTACCAGCAGTAGCAGCAACAGTAGTAGCAACTGCAGCAGCAGCAGCAGCAGTAGCAGCAACAACAATCAGCAGCAGCAGCAGCAGCAGCAGTAGCAGCAGCAATCAGCAGTAGCAGCAGCACCAGAAGCTACAGCAACAGCAACAATAGTAGCGGCTGCAGCAGCATCAACAGCAACAGGAGCAACGGCGGCCCCAACAACCACTACTGCTGACGTTAGTGTCAACCGGCCTGAGGCAAACGGACTAGAAAACATGGTCGACACAATAGCACCTGCCGTCCGCTCCTAGCATTTCAACTAGGAGAAGATATCACCCTCAGGATCACGGTTCCACACTGAGCAGTTCCTAGGCAATCACTTGCTAGCAACTGTGTCCACTTAACACTTGGTCACTTTCGCGCGAGGTGCTAGTCAAAGACTAACTCCTCGGGCTTAGACTAACCAGTGTCTTCTTTATACTGTTCCTTAGTTGGACAACTCTGTGAGGAGCATCTAAGGCCAGATTGTGTAATTAGAATGAGGTATGAGCCTGGTACATATAGTCCTAGGCCTGGCTTCTAAGGTGTGTGGGTAGTGACACTTTTGGGGTGGTCACTCCACACCACCTCACCAGTTTGCCAATTGGCGCATCCACTGACCGCCAAGTGGCGCACTCTCCTCATGCATGGAGAAATGTCTAAGAAACTTCCCCT
>SZWC01000609.1:185444-205587 GCA_023375785.1 Penium margaritaceum | reverse complement strand
AAGGTCTCATTGTACTCAGAACCTGCGCGCTGTGAGAACCCTTTTGCCACGACCCTTGCCTTGTACTTGTCGATGCTATCATCTTGCTTCCGCTTCAACCTGAATACCCACTTTGAGCCCACCACGTGAGCGTTAGCGGGTCTGTCCACCAGCACCCATGTGCCATTTTCTTCGATGGACGCGAGCTCGCTGTCCACCGCCTCCTTCCACTTGGCCGCATCTGGCCTTGCCAGCGCCTCAGCCACAGTGAGCGGCTCTCCCTGAGCCAAACAGGACCAGCTCAGTCCCGTCCAGCTTCCAGTGTCAGCGTCGTACGTTGGAGTTTGTTTTCTTTGGCGTGTGCTGCGGCATTGCATTGCTGGTGGATGTTTGCCATGCTGTTGCTCCTATGATGTTGGCTGCCCTGGAGTTAAAATTTCCTCTTTTGAAGAGCCACTGGCCTCCGAGCTGGTCTCAGAGGCCTCGGACGTCTCCGACTCTGTGTCGGAGCTCGCCGCTGCGTCAGCCTGCACAGCCGCTCCCCCTGGCACACCACTCTTCTTCACGGCCTGACGCACTGGAACCACTTGCCAGTTTTCAGGGGCTTGATCTCCTGACTCTAGCAGCACCAACCACTCTCCCTGTTTTGGAGCTTTCGTGGGATCAAGCGTCTCTTCCTTGCCTGGTTTGCTCTCGTCAAAGGTTACATCCCGGCTGGTGATGAGTCTTCTTCCTGCCAGGTCCCACAAGCGATATGTCTTGTGGGCCGTCTCATAGCCCACCATAACGCACTTTCGTGCTCTTGAATCCAACTTGCCCGCACCCTCACCCGCCTGGACCTTTGCCCATGCGGTGCAGCCAAATACTTTCAGGTGTGATGCGTCCGGCTGCTTCCCTGACCAAACTTCTTGTGGCGTCATGTGTTGCCTGCCCTTCTTCTTTCTGCGTCTGCCCAGAGCAGCCGCAGGAGTCAGGTTGACGAGATAGCATGCCGTTCTTGCCGCTTCTGCCCAGAACCGCGGTGTAAGCTTTGTATCAAAGAGCATGCTATGCACCATGCCGAGGATGGTCTGATTCATCCGTTCGGCAACACCATTGCTCTGCGGCGTGTAAGGCGTTGTGGGCTGGTGGTTGATCCCATGTTGTCGCAACCAGCCCTTGCATGCCTCGTACTCTCCGCCGTTGTCGCTCCGCATCCCTTTGACTTTCTTTCCGGTCTGCCGCTCCACCATGGCGACAAACTCCTGCAACTTTTCTCTGACCTCTCCCTTTGTTTTGAGGAAGAAGATCCACACCTTGCGGCTGTGGTCGTCTATGAAGGTCAGAAAACACTTGCTACCACCGTTTGACGCCGTGTGAAAGGGTTCGCACACGTCGGTGTGAATCAGGTCAAGGGCTGATTCTGCGCGGCGACCATTGCGCTCAAAGCGCGTTCGTTTGGTCTTGCCTTGGAGGCAAGGTTCACACAGGCTGCCACACCCAACCGCATCCTTCTTGCAACCATCCATGCCACGGACCAACTGTTGTTGCTGAATGACTTGGAGCGTGCTGTTTGCAACCTGCCCAAAGAGTCTGTGCCACAGATCAGCGTCTTCGTCCTTTGCGGCAGAGGATGCTTTTTCAGTTCTCGTTGGTGTTCTCTCCTGTGTTGGTGCCGAGACCACTGCCTCCGCTGCACCCGCATGACCCTCGTCTTCCGAGGTCTTTGCTGCCGTTGTCTGCAATACGTAGAGTCCATCAACCTGTGGAACCTGTGCCACGAGATCTTTGTTGGCGTCGAGGACCTTAATGTCCTCGTTCCTGGCGATGACCGCCTTCTTCTGTGTGAACACCACTATCATGTTGTTGTCTGTTATCTTTGACACGGACAGAAGGTTTTCTGCAAAGGAGGACATGTAGACCACGTCACGTAGCCGTAGATCCTTCTCTTCACCATCACGGTTGATGCTCACCAGCTTGTCTCCCACGCCCTTTGCGTTGACGACACTGCCGTTTGCACATCTGAACCGCCGATCGGTGGGGCCGATGGAGACAAATCCAGCCTGGTCGTTGCTGGAGTGATGATCCGTGCCGGAGTCGAGCCCAAAAGCTCCTGGCCTGAGCAGCGCCGCTTCTTTTGCTGGAGGCATGCTCTGTGCCATCATGTTGGTGGCTTCTTTGCCACCCTTTTTGTTGCCTTTGTTCCCACCGCTTCCGCCGTCTTCCTTCTTTGGCGACCTGCACTCTCTTGCCCAGTGCCCAGGTTTGCCGCAGTTGCGGCAGTTACCCTGTCGATTGGGAGCCTTGCCGCCATTGTTGCCTCCGCCACTACCGCTTCCGCTGCCGCCTTTCTGACCAGAGGCTGACCCTTTGCTCCCGCGGTCACCGTAGCATGTGGCATAGGCTGAGAGGTTAGTCTCACTTCCGCTACGGCGCATGGCTTCGTTTCGCATGTACTCGGACACTGCCGTGTACGTCAGGTCGTCCTCCTTCGAGCCGCCCATGACGGTGATCATTGGGCTCCAGTTCTCCGGTAGCGCCATGAGGAGGATCATGGCTTGCATGTTCTCGTCAAGGTCCCAGTTCATCTGGCGAGCCTCGCCAAGGAGTCCTTCAAACTCCTGTAGGAAATCGGGGATTGATTCGCCCTCATTCACCCGCATGCTGATCGGCCGTTGTAGGATGAATATTCTGTTCGCAAGGGAGGTGGATTGGTACACGCGCTTGAGCATGTCGTAAGCTTCGGAAGCCAGCGTGTACCCGGCAATGATGGGAACATACTTCTTGGCTATCGCGTCGCTGAGGAATGACATGACAATATCGTTTTGATCCATCCATGCCTCATGCTCAGATGTGCCTTCCGTGGGAACCTGATCCTCTCCCTTCAGTAGCTTGATGAAGCCACGCACTTTCATCGCCAGCTCGAACTGCCATCTCCAAAGGGGGAAGTCAATCCCCTAAAAAATGGGGATTCCTCCGAGGGGTCCAAGACCTTGCGGTAGTGACGTAGCAGTCACATTTGCTCCAGTGGTCTGCCCTGTGGTAGCCACTATTGAGCTTGAGGACTGCCCTGCGGCAACCCCCAATCCTCTCGATGGGTCAACCATTTTTGTTGCCCTTGTCTGCTTCCCACGTCTCTGCTGCGTTGAGGCCAATGTAGGCTGATGTTAGCTGATGTCTGCTACCGGTTTTAGGATGCAGATCCGTTGCTTACCCCTCCAGCCGATGTTCACCTGCAGACAGAGAACACATCTACACCAACACACCCAGGGTCTTGCCACCAAGGGCAGAGCTTGTCCTGGTTGGGACACAAGGGTCATGCCTCCAAGGGCAGAGCTTGTCCTTAGTCCCTGTGTGCTAAGTGCAGACCAAACCGTTGGAGCTGATGAAGCTGATGGAGCTGATGGAGGTGATGGAGCCGGCGTGTGCACCTGAAGAGAGAGTACCTGAGTTGAGCGAAGCGTGCCTTACAACTGGTCAGTGTGGGCCCATAACCCTTTGTCAACCGGCCTGAGGCAAATGGACTAGAAAACAGGGCCGACACAATAGCACCTGCCGTCCACTCCTAGCATTTCAGCTAGGAGAAGATATCACCCTCAGGATCACGGTTCCACACTGAGCAATTCCTAGGCAATAACTTGCTAGCAACTGTTTCCACTTAACACTTGGTCACTTTCGCGCGAGGTGCTAGTCAAAGACTAACTCCTCGGGCTTAGACTAACCAGTGTCTTCTTTATACTGTTCCTTAGTTGGACAACTCTGTGAGGAGCATCTAAGGCCAGATTGTCTCATTAGAATGAGGAATGAGCCTGGTACATATAGTCCTAGGCCTGGCTTCTAAGGTGTGTGGGTAGTGACACTTTTGGGGTGGTCACTGCACACCACCTCACCAGTCCGCCAATTGGCGCATCCACTGACCGCCAAGTGGCGCACTCTCCTCATGCATGGAGAAATGTCTAAGAAGCTTCCCCTGTGCTAGAAGGTCAAAAAACCTCATGCGTACATCAAGGCTCGATCGTAGTACCTGTTGTCCCTAAGTCCAACATGCTATCCGTTGCGCTACACTTCTGGTGTCTCGCTTGGACTTGCACCACGAACAAGGTTTGGGGGACTTACTCCAAGGGAGCAGTGCATGCCCAACCTGTCCGTCAACCCATAGCAGTGGCCATGGGGCATAGAATAACAACAGTTAGCACCCCTCTCCTCACGTCACTGCTCACGTCACTGTTGACGTCATGAACACAAAAAAGGGGGGGGGGCAAAGGGAAAGGGGGAAGGCCAAAGGGGTGAATAAAATCCCTACCTCCCCAACCTCCTACTGCCATGAGCAACACTAAGACAACAAGAAAAAAAAACACAAGGGAAACTAAATCATGGCTGGGAGTCCCGGCGAGGAGGGGTCCTCCTCTGTTGGGGGGACCCCTACCCCTCCTTTCTTGCAACGACTGTAGTAGCAGCAGTAGCAGCAGCAGCACCCGCCGCCGCTGCAGCAGCAGCCGCCGCCGCAGCAGTAGCAGCAGCCACCGCCGCTGCAGTAGCAGCAGCCGCCGCCGCCGCAGCAGCAGGAGCATTCGCTGCCGCCACGGCAACAGCAGCTGCCGCCGCCGCACTAGTAGCAGCCGAAGCAGCAGCAGTAGCAGCAGGAGCAGGCGCCGCCGCCTCAGCAGCAGCAGCCGTCACTGCTATAGCAGCAGCAGCCGCCGCCCCTGCAGCAACAGCAGCCGCCGCCGCCTCAGCAACAGTAGCCGCCGCCGCTACAGCAGCAGCAACAGTAGCAGCAGCCCACTGGTAACGTTGGCGGCAACCCTTACCCTCTCGCTGCTCTTCAGTAACAGCTCGCCGCCTTGATGCAGCATCTTACAACACTACAGCCAGTCGCCTCCCAAACCGCCACCAGTGTGCTGGCGTTGTTCATCCCTCTAGGGCACGCTAGCCCCGCTTTGTCCGCTGCCACGTACTACATGGTACAGCAGCAGAATCAAAGCCAACGGCAGATAGTGACCTCAGTCCTTGGCCCCACTCTAGGTGCCGGCCATAAGCAGAAGGACTTTGAGACACTGTCGCCGCCGCTTCAGGCCGGCGAGCAGTTCCGGAGCTGGGAGCTTAGCTTCCGGATCCGGGCGCAGGGTGAGGGTCTGTGGGCCTACTACACCCTCCCTTACGACTCCACCCAGGCCGATCAGCTGTATGATGCTGGTCGTGCTGTCCGTGCCCTTGTACCAGTCGCCCCCCCAGCTTCCTGCCTTGCCTTGGAGCCCTTCCTTGGCGACTTCACCGATGGCGACATCCCAGACCCTGCAGCCGCATGGCACGTCCTCACCAGGCCCCATCGCTTGTCCAGCGACGCTGAGATCAGCCGTCTGCTCCGGGAGTTCAACTCCCTGCACATGGGGGAGACCGAGACGGTCACTGCCTACTGGCAGCGGGCAGAGGACGTCCTCCGTCGACTCGGCATATCTGCTCCGCCCCCTCTATCCGCGCTCCTCACCATCAAGCGCGGCGCCACCAGCGTGTACGCGGACGTCTTCGTCCACTACCCTCAGGACGTCCTATCCACCATGGAGGCTCAGGGCACCCTCATGCCCTGGGCATATGAGCTTTTCCTCCGCATTGAGGAAGTTTGCCAGGAGTCCCAGCTCCATCGCACGGAGGCCCTTGCATCCCCTGCCGTCGCCTCCCCTGCCGTTGCCTCTGTGGCCGTCGCCTCCCCTGTCGCAGCTACCTCATCGTCTCCGGGGAAGAAGAAGAAAAGTCGGAACGGGAAAGGCAAGGGTCCACTGCATCAGCAGCAGCAGCAGTCATCGACCGGGTCCAGCGGTGGTGGCTCGGTTTGCCACAACTGTGGCCAGCCCGGGCACGGGTGGTACACGTGCCCTCTCCCGATGGACAAGGCGCGCGTCATTGCCACCATGCGCTGCCAGCGAGAGCGCCGCCTCGCTTCTGCCGCCATCGCTGCTGCTGGCTCTAACACTCCGACCTCGTCCAGCAGCTCTGCCACTCCGACAGCTCCGCCTGTCCCGCAGACACCCACACCGCAACAGTACTACCCACAACAGTACTACCCTCAGCCGTCGGCACCTCCGCTACCTTTTCCGGCTCAGCCCTCCTCCTACCCGGGCTCCGGCGCCGTCCCTCCGCACTCCGTCTACACTCCTGGGCCGTCCCCCCGTGAGCATTAGCTGGAGCAATTCATCGCGCTCCAGCTTGGCCTGCCTCGCCCTCCTCCCTAGGGAATTGTGAGTTGCGTTATCTCCTACCCTCCGGCCCATCCCTGTATGACTGAGACTGAGCTACGGTCGTGTCCCATTTCCTCGTCTGTCTCGTCGTCTCTCATGGTCTCCTCCCCCCCACAGATGTGGCCCGGTGACGGCGGCAATAGCAGTAAATTAGCTGATCGACGTCTCGGAAGTTGTCGTATAGTTCCCAACTGTTGTGCGCGACGTCATAGTCGTGCCACTTAACAAGATAATTTGTTGTTTAGCCTTGTCGTCGATGGTCGAGAATGCCCTCGATGACGTACTCTAAACAATCACATGCGACACTTCTTCCCTCATGCCCTTCTGTTGCACATGACACTGTGGACGGATAGGGACAAACGGGAGGACGAATGGTGGCGTGTGCATGGAGTTTGCGTTAGAACAGTGAGAGAGTGGTGGTAGCCTACCAGGTGGAGCTCATTAAGCGAGTCCACCCGTCTGCCGGCAAGAAGGAGCTCGCCGTCGCTCAACCAAAACATCGAGGCATAACCTTCGTTGTGTCCTACATGTTCACATTATGAGTTTGGACCTAAACTGTGCCTTTCGAAAGTACCACAGGTTCACACATAGGACCAACGTAGGTCACCGAGCCATTGGAAGTCAAACACGAACATCCTAAGACCAGCTTTAATGGAGACAATGTATGAGCATGTGTAGTGGTGGCGAGAGTGCACCCGGCGGCTGGTCACAGCTGCTCGGTAGCCGACAAGCTTGCGTCTTCTCCCCAGTCTTCCGTGCCGTCCACCTCATCAGGAGTCTGCAAGGCAACAGACGTGAGCCGAGAGGTCACAATAAACTGTACGTACAATATCACTCCCCCACGACCACACTGAAAAGATGCAAGGAAGCTTCCTAGCAACACTCTCGTTGACCAGGCGTCAGTGCCCGATCACACGCTGACAACAGTCACAAGTGCACGCAACGGCAAGAGTTTGGCTAGGGGACGCAAGGCAAAGTGTCTGAATGCTTCAATAGCATTTGTAGAGATGAATGACAAATAACAGGTCCATGGCATATATACCTGCCGTGGCGCACGCAGGGTGTCGTACGCGGCGGTCCAAGAGCTGTCCTAAAACCGGCCCAAAACCACTATTTTGGCCATCACTCTGCGCACACATGTCAGAATGCTATGCCATTTGAACGTAGACGTGCAAGATCATAATGCAAAAACATGCAAACCGGCCTCATGGCCAGTCCTTCAAAAAACTCCTGCAAGCTGTAGAAAAAACAACAAGAAGTCCCGGCAATGTCCGAGGCTCTGGAACGGTAGTCGGCCAGCTCCAAGGTGGTAGTCCGCCGCCAGTCGTTGCACCGATGTCACCAGGGCCCGCCTCAGGGATCTACACGAGTATGGACACGGCCGAGTGGTCACAGTAGACTGTGCAAGAACGTCACAAATCACAACACTCCCCCATGACCCGATGGTACGCATGTCCATACATGTGCAACACTGGGACAAGTACAATAGTGTGTGTAAAACAAACGGGACACGGACATACATCCCACACTCAACCACTCTCAGGCATGGGGCGAAACCCAACAGAACGAATGGCCACCAGGAACTTTCTGTGAGCTAGTACCTTCGTCAAGAAATCAGCACGCTGCATGTCAGTGCCAATCCACATGACGGAGATCACGTGTCACTCCACTAGATGACGCACAAAGTGATGCTCAACCGCAATGTGGTTCGTGCGAGCGTGAAAGACACCGGAGTTCTCCGCAATGGCGAGAGCACTCTGGTTGTTGCAACGAAGCACAATGGCGGGTACTGACTGACCAAGCTTAAGAAACAGTCGCTGTAGCCATACGGCCTTAGCAGCCCCTGCGCCCAAAGCAATGTACTCTGCCTCCGACGAGCTACGTGCGATGCAGCCATGCTTCCCGCTATGCCAAGACAGAGCGGTACCGCCAAGCAGGAACACGTAGCTAGTACGGCTGCATCCATCTGGGCTCCACGCCCAGTCAGTGTCAGTGTAGCCGTCAAGGACCATCGAACATTTCCAATGAAAGCAGAGTTTGAGGTACGGCGTGGAGACCACGTACTGCACCAATCGCACAGCCGCATGAAGGGCTCCGGTACATGGAGCCTGCGAGAACTGAGCAAGGAGGTTGATGGCAAAAGCGATGTCAGGACGTGTGGTAGTAGCCAGGTACATCAGAGATCCGATGAGACGGAGGTACAAAGTCACGTCCACTGTCTCCCCCTGTTGTGTGGGATCATCCACCTTCAGGGCATCCTGCCCATCAGGTGTACCAGGTGTGGAAGCGGTGGGCACTACACCAAGGAGGTCGCTGAAACGCTCCCCCACGTCTCGTGCGTATTGGGCCTGATGTTGCAATAGTGTCCGACGCCTGCGATCTCGCACGATCTCCATACCAAGAAACACCAATGCAAGACCGAGGTCCTTCATCTTGTAGGCAGTCTGAAGGACAGCCTTGGCCTCCTTAACGGCCTCCAGAGATGGAGACCCGATCAGAAGGTCATCGACATAGACCTGGATGGCGGTCAACCGCTCGGGTGTCGGTAGGATGAAGAGAGAGGGATCTGTCTCGCTCTATATATATCCCGCACGAGTCAAAGTACCGGTGATCTCCCTGTTTCGACACCGCGGAGACTGCTTGAGGCTATACAAGGACTTACGCAAGCGCCAGACCTTGTCACCGTCCTCAAAGCCTGGTGGCCGAGCCACGTAAATCTCCTCATCTAGAGAGCCATGGAGGAATGCATTGTTCACGTCCATCAGGTGGAGTTCCCAGTCATGCTGAGCCACTACACCGAATAGAGCTCAAGCTGAGGTCATGCGACCAACAGGGGCAAAAGGGTCAGTGTAATCGACGCCCTTAATCTGAGAGTACCCCTTGACGACCAAGCGGGCCTTGTACTGTTCCAGTGAGCCATCCGCCTGCACTTTCTTGCGAAAGACCCTCTTGACCTGAATAGCCTTCCTCCCAGGCGGAAGGTCGACAAGCTTGTAGACTCTATGCTGTCGGATAGGGCGAAGCTCATCCTTGCAGGCAGCGCACCAAGTGTCAACATCTTGTGATGAGAGAGCTTCCCTCAGGGTGCCTGGGTCGGGCGCCATAGAGGGAGAGCTCTGCGTGGCAAGGGCACACGCCTCGGTGCTAGGCCTGACGACCACAAGATCAGATGCTGCATCACAAGCGATATGGAACTCGCTAGTGACGAGATTGTACCCTATGAGGCACACTGGATGTACCTCTGTGAGCTCACTGTGGACACTCAGGCCTAGGTCCTTTGTACCGGGGTTACCACTCGCGATGCTGCGAGAGGGGCGCCTGGGTGCGGGGCCCGACGCTCGCTGAGCTCCGGAATCCAGTGGTCGAAGATGGCCACCGGACTCACGGGAGTAACCCGAGCTCGAGGGGCGCACCTCAGGCTCACGGACAGGCATGACCACAGCTGGTGGGGACTGAGGGAAGGTAGGTGATGCCGTACGAGGAGATGTGTGTGTGGGGGACACGGGGCTGGGTGTGACAGTAGGAGCAGGCAAGACTGGACCTAACAAAGAGGCAGGAGTGCCAGCAGGAGCGGATACGGGAGTAGGCGAGACTGGACCAGACTCAAAAACAGGAGTGCGAGGAGACGGAGGGACTGGCGCAGAAGTAGGCGTGGGAACAGAAGCAGGGGCGCCGGTGGGGCGTGAAACAGGGTGTACGGGAAAGGTCTCTGGACCGATGGCGATGATTGCCGGGTCATCAAGGGCCGGAGACCGAGAGGTGAAGGGGGCTCGAGCGGACACATCAGCCTGGTGAGAGATGCTCGCTGGCGTAGAAGTCTCCCCCATCCACCGAGAAACCTCACAGGTAGGAATATGTGTGGCAGAGAGGGCCGTGATCAAAGTCAGGTCACGGGAGGTGAGAGACTCGAAAAAGAGTGCGTCGCGTGACTCAATGACACGACGACGAGTAGGGTCCCAGAAGCGCTAGGCCTTCGACCGTGGGGAAATGCCTACGAAGGCACACAAGCGGCCCTGAGGTGAGACCTTGGACCCCTGCTGGTCCTCGGTGTACCACATGGAGGCCAGGGATCCCCAGACGCGAGCAAGATAAAGGTTAGCACGGTGTCCAAACCAGAGCTCATACGGTGTGATTTGGTCCAAAAGCGGACCGTGTGGGAGGCGGTTCCAGACCCAAGTCATGTAGGCAAAACCCTCAAAGACAAAGGACTCAGGGAGACCACACTCAAACCACATAGCGCAAACCGCATCCTCCAGGATGCGGTTCAAGTGCTTGGAAACACCGTTCTGCTGAGGGGTAGCAAGAGCGGAGACCTGGTGAAAAATCCTGTGCTCAGAAAAGAACCCGTCCATCTCGCCAAGGAACTCACCACCGCGATCCGAGCAGAAAGTATGTAGCGTGTGACGTAATTGACACTCAGCCATCACTAGCCAGAGTCGAACCGCAAGGGCGGCGTCACTCTTCTGATGCAGGCTGTAGACCCACCGCATCCGGGTAAAGTCTTCAGTTAGAGTCAAACCATACCGGCCCCGATCAGATAGGGACTCGACCGGAACAGGACCAAGAAGGTCTGAGTGAACTAGCTCGAGAGGCTGAAGTGCTTGAGAACGAGAGTCAGGGTAGGTGCATTGGTGCATCTTCCCCTGAGCGGAAAAGAGACAGTCGGTCTTGGGTGGCTTGTTGAAAGAAGCCGCATCAAGACCAAGAGCTGGCTGTGTCCGAATGAGCTTCGACATAGTATCGGAGTCCACGTGACACAGACGGCGATGAAGTAACTGCTGGTGTTCCGGAGACGAAACACAAGTGACAAAGACCCGAACGGAGGAGGAAGGAGAGCAAGGGGAGGAGGCCCGAGAGACGCGATACGGATCATCTATGACTGAGGCACAAAGGACAATGCTGCGAGTGTCAGTAGCAGTCACAGTTGCTGAGTATACGGTATGCTCCACAGAGAGACCCATCAGTGTGTAGGCCTGCACAGAAAGCAGGCTGAGCTCAAGATCAGACACAAAAAACACGTCGGAAAGGTACAAGGGGCCAGACGGACCGTTGACACATACAACCCCAACACCATGGACTGGCAAGGACTGACCAGAGCCTGTACGGACGGAACGAACAGACGTGTCAGGAACGAGATCAACAAAATCACTACGACAACACGTCATGTGATGAGTGGCACCAGAATTGATGATCCAAGTGCTACCGGAGTCATGGCTGGTGGACGTCACTGTACAACGGGCAATGGAATACTCGGCATCAGAGGGACGCTGAGCCGTCAGTGGGGAGGAACGACACAGGGCACAAAGATGAGACTCATGAACCCAATCGGTGCAGTCAGGCCCATCATCATCACATGCTGACTGTGCTCCCCCACACGCGTCGTCACGACCCACAGGAACGGACAAACAGATAGTCTGTGGACCACCCGACGATGACAACACACTCGCACCTCCCTGAAAGCGGAGTGCCAGAAGGTGTCAAAGCTCAGTGATGGTGCGGTTGCGTGGGTCCAGATCAGTGCTACTCGCCGGTGAGGAAGCAAGAACAGTTGCAATCGTGGCCGCCACGTGTCCGGAGGATGGCGAGGATGACGTGCTGGATGTGGAACAGAGGGCGTGTGCAGCTTGGAGCCCACTAGTAATCCGCGCCCAGTCGAGCGGCTACTGGCTCTCGATGTAGCGATGGGCGCCTCCAAAGTTGTAGCAGTGAACAGAACGTCCACTGCTACCACTGGATGACGATTGTTGCTGTGACTGCTGCTAACACAATCTACACTTCCCCTTCTTCTTCTTCCCCTGAGCTACTGCTACAACACCCTGTGTGTGAGTGGGTGTGGGCGGGGCTGAAGAGGAGGAGGAAGATGAGGACGTGATGGAGGATGAAGAAGGAGATTGTAGGAGGGAAGATGGTGGTGATGCGACGACCGTTGCAGCAAGAGAAGTCAGGAGACTTCTCTTCTTGATGGGCCACGGCTGCCTTGCGAGCTGCAGTCACCTGGAGCTGATGCGCCCAGCGGAGAAGCTGCAAAGTGGCTGAAAAGGGCTCAAGGACAGCGTCGCTGTACCGTGTGAAGATGTCAGTGTACGCGAGGCAAACTCCGAGCATCATCGTACGGAGCAGCCACAGCTGTGTGCCTCCTGAGGTCCCAAGGCGCGTGTAGATGCACATGGCGCGTCGCCAGTAATTGACTGTAGGCATTGCAGGCCCCTGACAGAGAGAGTGGAAGGCACGAATGTGTGCTACACCAGTGGCGTGCGTCTCTGCGGCGAGCACCGATAAGGCTAGATCCCAACCTTCGCGTGGATCGGCGCCGGTGCCTGTGCGGGCCTCGCCAAGGAAGGGGCGGAAATCGACAACAGTCTCGCCTGGCATGGCATAGAGGAGTCCGCGCATTGCCCGGGCTGCTGGCAGCACCTGTGCTGGGTCTATAGGTTGATACGGGCTGTGGTAGTAGGGCCACACTCCCTCAGAAGTAGCCCAAACCTGAAAGAAGATCTCCCAGCAGTCGAAGCCGTCCTCACTGATGTACCGTGGAGATGGTGTCTCAAAGTCCTTGCGTTGCCGCTCCGTGGGGAGAGCAACCACAGGCCGAGGAGGACGAGGGACGAGGAAGACTCCTGGAAGGGGATAGTCACCGGGATAGTCGGGTGATGATCGTATCAGAGGAAACCAAGGAGATCTTGTGCCCGTCTGCAGCTGACGGAGCCGCTCCTCAAGAACTCAAATCCCATGACCCGGGGAGTCGCCTGTCATGCCTGGCATGAATGGATCATCATCCAGGAGATCATGAGGAGGTGGGTCAGGTCTAGCTCCTGTCACGGGTGCCTGAGCCGACTACTGTGCAGAGACCGCGACGCTGGCAACTCCCTCGGAAACCTGCCGTGGGACCGTGGACTGGGCACGTAGAAGCTCACTCAGCGTACAGATGACATCAGTCTGCTCCCGCTGTAGGCGATGCATCTCATCCTTCTGGCTCTGCAGGTCCTCAATGGCCCGCGAGCGTGGGCTCAGGACCCCAGAAGAAGAGAAGGAGGGATCACGTGTCCCCTTCCCCTTGTTGTCAGACGATTTCATGTCGCCTTCAGTATGGGTCGACACCTCAGGTTTGTCAGATTGCAAAAGCGTCAGCATTTCTCAAGAATTTGAGACGCTGGCAATTTTTGATTGTCCGGCCAAAAATTTGGCTAAGTATGGTGCTGACGTCAGCAGGTGGTTGCTGATGTTAGCATGACCTGATGACGTGAGCAAGAAAAAATGCTGACATCAACTCGACCCCCCCTTTTTTTCTCTCTCTCGTGGTTCTACGCGAGCGTGCACCCGCTCCGCGGCGGCTATGCGGAAGCTGTGCGGAAGCTACGCAGCAGCTTTAGCTCAGGTGCTGTAGCAGCTGTGCTGCCAGCTGTAGCAGCAGCTGCGTGGCTGCGTGCGTAGCAGTGGCAGCAGCAGCTGCGTAATGCCGCTACTGTTGTTGCGTGCTGCAGCTACTGCTCGCTACTGCCGCCGCGCGCTGCTGCTGTTGTCACTACTACACCGCTATTGTTGCAGTTGCTGCTACTCTGCTACCGCGCCACGGCTGTCGCTAGTGCTGCTACGCTGCTGTTGCCACCACTACTGCTGCCCTGCTGCTGCCGTTGCGCTGCTGTTGCCACGGCCGCCGCTGCGGCTGCGGTCAGTGGCTGCACTCGCTACAGCTGCCAAGCGCTGCTGTAGCAGCTACAATGACGCTGCTAATGCCGTTGCTGCTGCTCCTGCTCTGTTGCTATGCTGTTGCTCGCACGGTGGCAACGCCACTGCTATGGTCTCACATGATGGGTGTGGGTTGCGTTGACGACGACCGGTTGTCTTCGACAGGCCCCAGTGGATCTGCTGCAGCGGTAACTCTCACTGGTGCTACTCTGCTACGTCTCTGCTGCGCAGCTCAGTGAGAAATGTCCCACTACTTTGATACCATGAGAAGATGCAAGGAAGCTTCCTAGCAACACTCCCGTTGACCAGGCGTCAGTGCCTGATCAGACGGTGACGACAGTCACAAGTCGTGCACGCAACGACAAGAATTTGGCTAGGGGACACAAGGCAAAGTGTATGAATGCTTCAATAGCATTTGCTGAGAGGAATGACAAATGACAAACCCATGGCATACATACCTGCCACGGCGCTCGGCGGGTGTCCCACGCGGCGGTCCAAGAGCTGTCCTAAAACCGGTCCAAAACCATTGTTTTGGCCATAACTCTGCGCACACAAGTCAGAATGCTACGACGTCTGAACCTAGACGTGCAAGATCACAAGACGGACGCTATGACTGGTTACATGCATGCATCCATCATCAGATGGTGGACACGCAATGTAAAAACATGCAAATCAAGCTCATGGCCAGTCCGTCGAAAAACTCCTGCAAGCTGCAGAAAAAAACAGGAGGAAGTCCCGGCAGTGTCCGGGGTTCTGGAACGGTAGTCGGCCAGCTCCAAGCTGGTAGTCCGCCGCCAGTCGTCACACCGGTGTCACCAGGGCCCGCCTCAGGGATCTGCAGGAGTATGGACATGGCCGAGTGGTCACAGTAGATTGTATAAGAACGTCACAAATCACAACACACACGGCGAACAAGACAAGCGACGTAACTGAACTGATGCGAGAAATGGCACAAGCACAGCGATGGTGAATGAAAGCAGACACAGCTCAAGAGCGGAGTTCAGTCCATAGTACAGGCAGGGTACAATCCCACATAACGTGCAGCTGCAAGAACCTTGGTACGGCTGATGGCCTTTGTTAGAAAATTAGCCTGCTGCAAGTCAGTGCCGACCCACACGACCCAAACCTCACCTGGATCCACCAGATCTCGGATGTAATGGTACTCAAGGTTGATGTGCTTCGTGCGCGCATGGAAACACACCGGAGTTCTCCGTGATGGCCTTTGCGCTTCCGTTGTCACACCAAAGCACAACAGGGGACATGGACTGACGCAGTTCACGCAACAGACGTACTAACCACACACTCTCAGTCGTGCCAGCACCCAAAGCTACATACTCTGCTTCGGCGGTGCTGCAAGCGATGCACCCCTACTTGCCGTTGTGCCATGAAACATCAGTTCCTCCAATGAGGAAGATGTAGCCAATGCGAATCTTGCCATTTTGGCTCATTGTTTGTGTACCCATCGAGAACCATAGTGGCCTACGGTATTGAAGTCCGACCCGAGCGGTGGACACGATGTACCAAACGCAACAGAGGGCAGCCTCCAAAACCCGCCTATGTGGTGCCTGTGAGAACTGCGTGAGCAAGTTGACAGTGAAGGCTATTTCCGGCTGTGTCATCGTGGCCAGGTACATGAGCGAGCCAATGACTCGCAAGTACAGGGTCACGTCGACTAGCTCCCCCAGCTCTGCTGGATCGGTGACCTTCAAAGCGTCCTGAGTGTCAGGGGTGATTGGGGTCGATTCCGTGTGCATGCCGCTAAGTAGCTCGGCAAAGCGCTCCCCAGAGTGAGAGCGTACCGCTCCTGATGGACCAGGAGCGTCCGACCACCACGATCACGCACAATGTGCATGCCAGAAAACACTGTAGCCTCTCTCAGGTCTTTCATTTTGTATGTTGACTGCAACACTCCATTTGCTACTTCGATAGCCTTCATATTGGGTGAAGCGATCAGAAGGTCGTCAACATAGACCAGTATGGTCGTGAGTGGCGTAGGAGTCTCAGAGACAAAGAGCAACGGGTCTGCTGCGCTCTGGGCATAGCCAGCTCGTAGAAGCATGCCGGTGATCTCCTTGTTCCAGCACCAGGGCGACTGCTTCAGGCCGTACAGAGCTTTCCGCAGCCACCACACACGACCACTGCCATCCTTGAACCCTGGGGGCTGAGCCATGTAGATCTCTTCATCCAACTTTCCATACAGAAATGTGTTATTGACATCCATCTGGTGGAGTTCCCAGTCGTGTTGGGCCACCTTGGACAACAGGCCCAAGGCCGTGGTCGTACGTCCAACTGGAGCGAAGGTCTCAGTGAAGTCGATCCCTGTCAGATGAGAGAATCCCTTTGCAGTTAGTCGTGCTTTGTAGCGGTCAACAGAGTTGTTCGGCTTCAGCTTTTTCCAAAAGACCCACTTGGCCTAAACGGCCTTACGTCCGCACGACAGGTCTACAAGCTCGTACATCTCATGTTGATCGATGGCTGCCAGCTCAGCCTCACATGCCGCGTGCCATAGTGCCGCATCGGGCCCAACAAGAGCGTGGCACAGTGTACTGGGGTCTGGTGTCACTCTCACCACACTGGGGTCTGGGGCGACAGTGGCTCCACTGCGCGTGGTCAAGGCAAAGGCTACAGACAGAGGGCCAACAGTGGCGGTGGACTCTGCGGAGTTGACTGCAATTCATTGCTCGTGAGCAATGAGCGTGAGGCCTGTATTATAGTCGGGATGAACTTCAGTGAGTCCCTGTGCAGTGAGACCTAGGGCCCTTGTGTCGGGGTCCCCACTACACATGCTGCGAATGGGACGTAGGCAAAGGCGTCTACCCTCACCTCGTCTATACGGCTCTGGAGGCGATTCAACTCGGACGAGAGGTGGTCATGCATCGGGCACCGACATGATTGGCGACATGTCAGGTGTCAGGGTGTCCACTGGGGAGACGGAGGAGGGTGACGACACAGGCAACTCGACTGGCCATGCTGGTGACGCAAGTGGTGACAACACAGATGATACCGGGGCCTCTAGAAGTGACGTAGGTGTGGATGGCACGGGCGGTGCTAGGGACTCAGCAGGAGACATGCACCTGGGAAGCAAGAGAGGCTGACGCCATAGGAGACGCAGGCGAGAGAGGCGGCGTAGGCAACGCAAGTGTATGGACATTGTGTTGACATGGTGTGCCCCTTGCCATGAGTGCCGTTGATCGTACTCCCTAGTTCGACCACTGAGGAGTAATGGAACACCTGATCTGACTTTAGATTTAGATTCCTTGGATTTTTCCATGCAGGATCGAGCTTTGAATCGCTCGATTTGAGTGAGTATTCAGAAAGTTAGCCTAGCCCGAAAAACGGGTGTTGGGTGGGTGGAATCTGGTACCCGCCATAGGTGGCGGGATATTCCACCACCAGGGATCCGAGTTCATTCCTAATGGCCTCCAAATGCACCAGGGGCATGAATGAGGTGACCATAAGGACCTCCTTGACCAGGATGGACTTCTCCTTGACTTCTGGGCGAGGAAAGGCGCTTCGACGGGTCATCGTCGAAGCGCCTCCCGTTGCCTAGAGTGCAAGGCCAGGTGGGCGGCTCCACCAAGGGTTACTTTGACGACCCTAGCAGGGGCTCTACTGCTCCGTTTTGGACGTGCTTGGATGCGTTGGAAAGCTTAGATCACAGGCTATAAGGATCTGATGTAATCTCACTATGTAAAGTAACAAAAACGTATTTCGATTCAGATCTACTGAATGCGACGTGTTCTGCCCACTCCTATCCGTGATCCTTGTGCTCCACACTCTTCACCAAAGGTGTCCATTGGCTGCCCAAAACCTTGGTAGCGTGTATCACTGAGAGCTAGGCATCCTTGAGGGTGCCTCCACACCCACTAGAGCCAACAAAGGGTTATGGGCCCACATTCCTAGAAGGACCCTAGCTTCTCAACTTTCACGCTATCGCCGCGTGCTACGACAATGACGGAGCAAGAGAGCAGTATAGACGTCCTCCCGCTTGACGGGAGGGAATTCCCCTTGTGGAGGTGGACCATGGAGGTCTATCTTGATGACAAGGGACTGCTTGAGCTGGTCAGAGGTGAACAGAGAGCTCCTGCGGCGTCCGCGACGGCCGAGGAGGTGGAGGCATTCGAGAAGTGCAATAACAAGGCGCTTGCTCTGATCGCAACGGCGTTGTGCCCGGCACAACGCGCGCATGTCCAAGGATGCACGAAGGCCGCTGAGGCTTGGGCATGGCCCTGCAATGCACATGACCCGTTGTGTCTTCAGCAACGTCTCCTCATCAAACGGCTTTTCACCCTCCAAGCCGATGAGGAGACCAGCCCGTCGGAGCTCACGCAAGAGGTCAAGTCGATGGTGTCCCGCTGTCATCAGGCGGGATGGGCCATTGACTCCCAATTGCAAGTAGCAGCGCTCCTCCTGGCCCTTCCTAACAGTCGGGCCTCTACGATCACCAGCGATGTTGATCTACGTGACAAAATGCTGACGATCAAAGAGGCGACACAAGTGGTGTGCGACCGGTGGACCAAAGCCACTGTGGCGGAGCAAGGGACAGCGTCCGTAGCATCAGCCCTGATCGTTCGCTCTCAAGGAGGAGAGGGAGATGAAGGGGAGGAAGGGACGCGTCCACGCCATGCCAAGAAGGGAGAGTGCCATCGGTGTGGCCAAGAGGGCCATTGGAGAAGGGACTGCACAAGAGGAGCTGCAAATCTGGCCACGGAGGTAGCAGAAGGGCAGCAGGCCAACATAGCAGTCGCCCACTCCATGAAGGGGGCTAAGATGGCACAACCTGAGGCGGGCAAGCAGCTGGCGTGTTTGGAGCAAGGAAGCTCCAATAGGCCCCAAAAGGGAGCCTGCTACAAGTGTAGCCAGCGGACCCATTGGAAGGCGACGTGCACAGCGAAAGCCGTGGACTCCAACAAGCGTGTAGGGAGAGGACGGCAGTCCGAAGCAATTATCGACATGCCATGCAGCAATGATCAGCTCCATGTTGCGAGAGCTGATGTGGTCGGGGACCACGAGGCATGCCGTGGACATGCAACCTCGACAACCTCCAAGGGGGAGCAGAAGGCGAAGCAACAAACAGGGGCTGCCGCCATACATCACAATGGAGGTGATGTGCTCCGAGGAGGCAAAAAGCAGGTGGATGAGTCAGTCAGGAAGAAGGGCGCTGTGGCAAAGAGGCTTGAAGCGCCTGACCTGGCGACAGAGGTGCTGTCCGTGAGTCACCTCGTTGAGGAGGGACTCGAAGTGACCTTCACGAGGAAGGGCTGTCTCCTAAAAGAGGAGGGCAGTGGACGTGTCGTGGCACGTGGTGCACACAAAAGAGGTGTGTACCGGATACGTGCCGACGTCCTCACGAGGAGCCGTGACTACGACGTGGACAGCCGTCAAAGCAAGGAAGCGGTTGTAGCTGCATCCAAGAAGAGGCAACCTAAGGGTGCAGTGGGTGGTATGGAGGGTACCATCCAGGCTGGGTCGGGAGATCTGGACCAGAAGGCACGCCATGCAACGGGACGCCGGGTGATGGGTGCACGGCCTCCAAATGAGGCAAGAGAAGTGGTCCAGGTGGCAGACCAGCCAGGGGAGAGCATCAACGGCAGGCGGCCTTGCTCTCCTAATGGGCAAAAAGCGTCCACTGTTGCGAGAATGGTGAACCGGAGCCACAAGGTAGGCCAAACGGGCGCTGCCGAGTTCCATGCAGGAGCGGTGATGGCTGCAAGGACGACCATGCAGCAAGACGAGGACGGCAAGGAGGCGCGTCCTCAAGGGGAGCACAAGGGGCTCCACACCTCAGCAGAAAGGGAGCAGCTACGGCAGCGATTTGAGGGCCAAAACGTGGCCGCTCAAGTGTTGGCACGGGGTGCCGGCAAGTCGCGTATACAAGGCTCCGCCTCACGGACTGAGGAGAAGGAGAGTGGCGGTAAAGGGTCGCGCTCTCAACCGGAGAAAAACGCGCTCCGGGCTACAGAGGTGGTGAACCGGGGCCACAAGGAGGGCACAAAAGGTGCCGTCAAGTCTCGAGAGGAGGCGTCGGTGGCAGCTCGGAGAACCACGCAGCAGATTAAGGACGCCGTGAGGGCAGGTCCTCAAAGTGAGCCAAGGCGGCTCAGTGCAGCAGCGGACCGGGACCTAGAGCACCGCACGGCTGAAGGCCGGGCAGTGGGTGCAGCGCAACAAAAGTCGGCAGAGGTGGTCCGGAGGGCTGTGCAACAAGGGGAGAGCGGCAGCAAGTGGCTGAGCTCTCCATCGGAGCAAAACATGCTTCGAGC
>SZWC01000609.1:130332-185408 GCA_023375785.1 Penium margaritaceum | reverse complement strand
GGCGGAGGTGGTCCGGAGGGCTGTGCAACAAGGGGAGAGCGGCAGCAAGTGGCTGAGCTCTCCATCAGAGCAAAACATGCTTCGAGCGGCTAAGCAAAGGACCAAGCCGCAAGGTGCGGTCAAGGCGTTGGTGGCTCCAAGTCCTCAAGGAGGAGGAAAGGCACTCAAGGGGTATGGAACGGAGGATGCGACATGCAGGCCGACATCTCCAGAATCCGCAAATGAGACGGATGAACCATGCAACATACATAGGTTGGGAGAAGGGAGTGGGATCTCCGGTTCTCCAACTTCTCCCAAAGAGGGGGAGACTATGCACGAGGAGTGTGGCGAGGGAGCCAAAACCAAAGGACTGGCACCGGAAGCCCTCCCCAAGGGGGGGAGGCATGCACGTTTGGGACGTGCGGCGAGACAGCGGCAGCAGCGTAGGGGGCGGCTTAAGGAGCAATTGCAGCTGCAGCACCATGGATCCCGCGAGGCTGGTTGCAACAACGGGCAAGCCAAATCTGGCAATGCAGGCGGCAACATCTTGGTCAAAACGGCACGCATAGAGGCCGTGTCCTCAAGGGCCAAGATCAGCACCAAGGAAGCACTACAGCAAGGTGGGGGAGGTGTGCAGCACGTTGGGCCAAGTTTGCAAGGTACCAAGGGTGCTAAAAACACAACAATATCCAAGGCACACTCGGAGGCGCTTGAGGACTCAAAAGGGAGTCCGAGGTCTCTGAAGACGGGGGAGGACTCCGCCAAGGGTTGCGGGTCTCCCATGTGAGAGGGAGCAGTCCAGCAAGGAGACAAGTACTCCCAGGTCATCTGAGGGAGGTGGCCGACTGCCGCGGCAAGCAGGAATACCAAGACAACAAGGGTCACAAGGCAGGCCATGAGGGTGCTGCCAAGTCCCGTACGGGGGCACAAGTGACGACAGCGTGGAGCAAGGCATCCGCCGCTATGTGTTGTGATTGGTGGAGGGCAGCTAAGGAGAGTTGCTCACAGTGGCAGCTTGGCCTGGCAGCATAGCATGGCAGATGTTCAAGGACAGGGCATCAAGGCTGCGGTGCAAGGGGGAGATTGTTGACATGGTGTGCCCCTTGCCATGAGTGCCGTTGATCGTACTCCCTAGTTCGACCACTCCTCAGTGACCTGATCTGAATTTAGATTTGGAATCCTTGGATTTTTCCATGCAGGATAGAGCTTTGAATCGCTCGATTTGAGTGAGTATTCAGAAAGTTAGCCTAGCCCGAAAAACGGGTGTTGGGTGGGTGGAATCTGGTACCCGCCATAGGTGGCGGGATATTCCACCACCAGGGATCCGAGTTCATTCCTAATGGCCTCCAAATGCACCAGGGGCATGAATGAGGTGACCATAAGGACCTCCTTGACCAGGATGGACTTCTCCTTGACTTCTGGGCGAGGAAAGGCGCTTCGACGGGTCATCGTCGAAGCGCCTCCCGTTGCCTAGAGTGCAAGGCCAGGTGGGCGGCTCCACCAAGGGTTACTTCGATGACCCTAGCAGGGGCTCTACTGCTCCGTTTTGGACGTGCTTGGATGCGTTGGAAAGCTTAGATCACAGGCTATAAGGATCTGATGTAATCTCACTATGTAAAGTAACAAAAACGTATTTCGATTCAGATCTACTGAATGCGACGTGTTCTGCCCACTCCTATCCGTGATCCTTGTGCTCCACACTCTTCACCAAAGGTGTCCATTGGCTGCCCAAAACCTTGGTAGCGTGTATCACTGAGAGCTAGGCATCCTTGAGGGTGCCTCCACACCCACTAGAGCCAACACATTACAGGTAAGCTAGCTGGCGGGTGGGATGGACCGGTTGCGCCCAGGGTGACCGGGGCAGAGGGACCGCACCACACTCAGGGGAATGCGACAGCGGAGGGCCACTGACTAGTAGGTCACGGAAGGAGAGACGCACAAAGAAGAGTGCGTCTTGAGACTCAACAATTCGTTGCCGACTGGGGTCCCAGAAGTGCCAGGCCTTGGAGTATAAGGTCACACCCACGAACGCGCAGACGTGACCGCTGGGGGAAATCTTGGTCCCTTGCTGTTCTAATGCAAACCAGACGTAAGAAAGAAATCCCCATACACGTGCCAGCTGGAGGTCGGCATGGCGCCCGTACCACAGTTGGTACAGGGTGTGTGTGTTGGGGAGGGGGCCATGAGGGATCCGGTTCCAGACCCATGTCATATATGCCATGCCCTCGAAAACAAATGCAATGCTTCCGGCATGCAGCTGTCCACCGGCATTGAGCAAACCACATCCTCCATGGTGCGGTTCCAGCACTCAGAAACGCCATTCTGCTAGGGCATGGCGGGGGCGGAGAGGTTGTGAAACACCCCCACTTTGGCAAAGTAGCGGTTTAGGTCCCCCGTGAATTCACCACCCCAATCAGAGCGAAATTTTTGGAGGGCTTGGCCGGATTGGCGTTCGGCCATAACGAGCCACGTGCGCACAGGGAGTGCTGCATCGCTTTTCAGTCGCAAAATGAAGATCGACCGCATGCGGGTGCAGTCACCTGTAATCGTCAGGAAGCATCATCCTCTGTCATCCTAGAATTCCACGGGGAGGGGTCCCTGGAGATTTGAGTGAACCAGCTCGAGGGGATTTAGAGCCCGTGAGTCGGACAGAGGATACATGGCTCGGTGCATTTCACCTTGATCACACAGCAGGCAATCGGTTTTAGGTGACGCCTCGAAGGACGCCGTGTCAAGACCGAGCGCAGGTTGGGTGCGAATCAGACGATTGATATCATCTCGATGGACATGACACAAGCGTTTGTGCAGTAGGCGCAGGTGCTCAGGCAACACAGTACCCGTCACAAACACCCGCATACCGGGGGATGTTGTGAAGGGGGTGGACGTGGGGCGGTCAGAGACGTGATACAAGTCTCCAACTTCCTTGCCACGAAGTACTAATTTAGCGGTTGCACAGATAGAGGAGGTGGCATCCTCACCAGTGAATGCCACGCTGAGATCCATCCGCGTGCATGCACATCGAGACAACATGCTGAGTTTGACATCACGCACATATAGCACATTGGAGATGTAGAACGGCCGTGATGGCCCATAGAATTGCACTAAACCCTCACACTGGATAGGCACCTCATGCCCAGCAGTCGTCCGCACAGACCGCACAGAGCCAACAGGACCTAGCACAACAAAATCACGGCGGCGACATGTCATGTGATGGGTGGTACCTGAATCTAGGATCCACGTGGCATCCATCACACGCTCTGGTGAGGTGACAGAATAGCGTCCGACAGTGCACACAATAGATATGGGTTGCTCGGAAGATGAGTGCTGAGCTACGGAGACGACACGTGCTTACGACGCATCAAGCCATGACAGGTCGTCATGACTTGTGCAGACTGCGGCGACAATAGCGGACAGCCTAGCATCATCACGTGCAACAAACGACTCCATAGACTCAACAGCACACTGTGCTCCACCGCCACCATTCGGATTGCACAACACAGACTCAACAGACCCAACAGTGAGACCCCTTGGCTCAGTCAATGCACTCGCACCTCCCAGAGTGGAAAGATGTAGGAGCTAGCGAAGCTCGGCGATGTCGCGGGCCTGCGTCACGAGCTGCTGCTCCAGAGGTGAATGGTCGTCAGCATCGTCTGTGGCTGCATCCGCTGCTGATGTGGGTTCCACGTCGGTCACTGTTGTGGAATACGCGGATGTGCGCTCACGCTGTTTGAACGCCTTCTGTAGGCCTTGCACAATCTTTGTCCAGTTTTTGGAAAGCTTACACTCAGTGTAGCAGTGCGCTCCCTCGCAATTGTAGCACTCCCACTGTCACCCCTGAGTCAGCTTTGGAGTCTCCAGTCCCTGGCCATCCTTGCCTCCCCGCTTGTCGCTCCTTCCCTTCTTCTCCTGGACTGCGGTAGCCGTACCAGTTGCTGCTGAAGTTGCCGTTGTCGGCTGCGATGACTGGCGGGAGGAGGGGGGGACAATGCGTGCTTCCTGGACTACTGTGACGATTGCGGCTGACGCACCATGACGAGCGTCATTCACTGCTCCAACTCCTTTCACGTGTAGAAAGTGCTCAGTGGCCTAAGACAGCAGCAAACCTCTGTCATCCATCTCCTAAAGACTTTTCATGCTGAAGCTGTCAAAGGCTTTTGTGTACTCGCACCCAATGCCGATCCAGATGTTGTTGAATGACATGAGTTGCCTCGGCCCATTCTTCCCAAGGGCCCTGTACAGCCGCACCGGCCGCCGCCAGTAGTCGACCGGTCTCTCATGTGCACCCTGGCACAGAGAGTTGAAGTCCGAGAGGTGTTGTGAGGTTGTGGCCATGGTCGCGAATTGGAAGATGGTGCTTGCCAGCTTCCAAGCACCGCGGGGATCCGCCCCAATGTTGGTGCCGGGATGACCAAGGAAGGGTTCGAAGTCGAGGGTGTACTCCTCCGGGACAGCTTGAAGGAGACCGTAGGCAACTCGAGCGGCGGTCGTCCTCTATTGGGGGTCTACAATCTGATATGGACTGGTATAGCATGGATACACCCCCTCGCTGGCTGCCCACATGCGGAACCGTTGCTCCCAGGTGGTGTAGCTGTCCTCCTGCTGGTAGGCGGGAGGGTCAGTCTCGAACCACTTAGGGGGCTTTGCCGTCGGCAGGGCTGCCGGGACGGCTTGCTTGAGCGACAAAGACAGGAGATCTTCCCGAAGTCCGAGGCTTAGGCGGAGTAGCTGGTCCTCTAAGGAGCCTGGGTTTTTTATGACCCTGAGTGTGCCGCTTGGGCCTACGCCACCGCTCGGTGATGATCGACAGGCCAAGCGGGTCCAACGACGTTTTTCCAGTTGTGTGAGGCGCAGGCGTAGCATGCCTTCCTCATCACTAGCGTCTGAGTCCGACTCGGGAAAGTTGTCGGACAGTTTAGCATCAAATGCTCCTAGAGCCGCATCGACGTTAGTTGCAACCACACTCTCCCCTTGCGCACAACGTCATGGAGTAGCTGATGCTGATGCACCTCCTGTTGCTGCTGCTGCTGCTACTGCTGCCGCTGTTACTGCTGCTGCTGCTATTTCTATTGCTGCTGCTGCTGCTGCTACTGTGGTTGGACTACATCCCGGAACAGCTTGAACAGATCAGTCATTTGCCTGGCCTTCTGTTCAGCCTGCTGAGCCTCCTGCTCGCGCAGGCCACGTACCAGCAAGCTTGGACTAGATGGGGATTCGTCCCGCATGATGACCGGTGTGCCGCCAGCCACGGCGGAGGCGGTAGTGCCAGCATCTGTTTTGGCGCTGGTACTGCCGACTCCGGCAGGTGCGTCCTTTGGCATGGAGCCTGGTGGAGTGCCGCAAGCGCGTTTTGCTGCCTTTGGTACTGCTTTTGGATGACAGCCATTGCCAAAAACATTGGGCAGCATTTACCCTACCCCAGTGGGCGTGGGACCAATGTCGAGGCCTTTTTGAGCATAGAAACTACCAACAGACCCCCCCACGCTGCCCAAAAAAACTTCAGCAGCGTTTCCCCCACCCCAGCGGACGTGGGAAATCTGCAAGAGGCCTTTTTCAGCCTGGAAATCATCGATTGACCCCCCCACGCTGCCGAAATAGTTTTGGCAGCGTTTCCCCTGCCCCCGTGGGTGTGGGAAATTTCAAAGGGGCTGTTGGGGACCACCGTTCGTACTTGAACCACCCCCAATGAGCCTAGGAGTAGAGGGGAACCCAGCCAGCAGAGTGAGGGGAATACCAGAGAGCAGATCTGACAGCAGAGTGCTGTTGCTGGTGTCGTTGCTGTTGCTGCTGCTGCTGCTACTGCTGCTGCTGCTGCTACAACTACTGCACGTTGCCACCAATATGTTTGTTGCTTTGTGCAACAGTCGTCACCTCACCGGCGGCTGCTGCCCACTCACGGAGCCTATGGGTGCCACTGTTGCTCGCTACTGCATGCCGCCGCCACTTCAACTCCAGCTCCAAGCAGCTGCAGCCGATGCTGTGGCGGTGGCGCTGCCACAACGGCTGTGTAGCAGTCACTGCGGTTGCTGTCCAATGCTGTAACCGCTAGCTACGGCTGCCGCTCGCTGCTGTACGCCGCTGCCATTGCGGCTGCTGCTCCACGCAGCTACAGCGTATGCTGCGGGTGCACAACTGTCAGTGCAGCAGCTGCCCGCTTCCACAGTTGCTGGCGACAACTGTCGTCCGCTGCTGTACTGCTTTGCTGCTGCAGCCGCTCCTCCACGCAGCCACCTCTGCGGTTGCTGCTTCAACTCGGCTGCCGCTGTCACTGTTGCTCCGCGTAGCTGCTACTCGACTCAGCCGTTGCTGCGGCTACTGATCAGTGGGCCCTCCCAGGTTCGTGCTGCGCTTCTCTTGCACAGCGCAACGAGCTTTGGCTTGTCAACTTTGATATCAAAACAGTTACACGCGGCACTTCTTCCCTCATGCCCTTGTTTTGCACATGACACTATGGATGGATAGGGACAAACGGGAGGATGAATGGTGGCGTGTGTGTGGAGTTTTCATCAGAACAGTGAGAGAGTGGTGGTAGCCTACGGGGTGGAGCTCGTTAAGCGAGTCCACCCATCGGTCGGCGAGAAGGAGCTCGCCGGCGATGAACCAAAACATCGAGGCATAACCTCCGTTGTGTCCCACATGTTCACATTCTGAGTTTGGACCTAAACTATGCCTGTCAAAAGTACCACAGGTTCACAGATAGGACCAACATAGGTCACCGAGCCACTGGAAGTCAAACACAAACATCCAAAGACCAGCTTTAATGGAGAAAATGTATGAGCATGTGCAGTGGTGGCGGGAGTGCACCCAGCAGCTGGTCACAGCTGCTCGGCAGCCGTTGAGCTTGCGTCTACTCCCCCAGTCTTCCGTGCCCTCCGCCTCATTAGGAGTCTACAAGGCAATGGACGTGAGCCGAGAGGTCATAGTAAGATTCATGTACAATATCAACTCTGTGTTCTCGTCTACTTGAACGGGAGGAGGGTGAGGGACATCCCTCCCGGGGAAGTTCTCTCCGTTGTCTTGGTAGTGCTTGAGTCTGCTCACATGGAACACCGGATGAACTTGCATAGTGTTGGGGAGTTTGAGTCATGCAACGACAGGGGTTTGCATGAGCTTGATCTGAAATGGTCCCAACCATCGGGGTTTGAGCTTCAAACAGTCGGCTCCGAGGAGTTTGATGTTTTGGCGAGCTGAGAAGGAATTTCTTGCCAACGGTGAATATGTTGTCGCTGCGATATTGGTCAGCTGCTTGCTTCATCGTTGCTTGTGTCTTCGTGAGGGTTTGCCATGTTTCCTCCCACCGAAGTTGGCCACATCGGATTGCATCTTATCCCACCAACATTTTTTGGCAGCTTCTTCAGCGTCTTGTCTTCTACGAAGTTTCCACATGGTTCTGTGTCGTGGCATCCTTCGAACAGCATACGGCAGAGTTTGTCGTTTGGGGGGATGACTACTTGGCAAGTGAAGCCCTGTCACCAATAGGGTGAGTCGTACCAGAATGTTTTCTTGTCGTATCCATCGTACTGGTCATAGCCTTATGCGAACAACCGCTTGAGATATGGGTCTTGTTGTAGCTCTAGCATTGCCACCTCAGCCGTCAAGTATGGTCGGCAGCTGAGTGCGTCTGCAGGGTTGATTTTTCCTGGCCAGTACTCGATGTCATAGTCGAACCCGGATTCAAGGAACTCCATCCATCGGGTTTGACATCGACTGAGGTTCGTCTGCATCTTCAAATGTTTCAATGCATGGTGGTCAGTGCGCATGATGCATCGGCGGCACTCTAGGTAACACCGCCATGTCTTGAATGAATGTACGACCGCCAACAACGTCCCGTGTACGGCGTAGTTGAGTTCCGTTCCTCGCAGTTTTTGAGACATGTAGGCAACTGGTTGCTTGCCATAGCCGTGGTCTTGTGGGAAGACTGCGCCAATGGCTTGGTCTGACGCATCTGTGGCCATGACGTAGTCGGCCGTTTGTTTGGCTAATCTTAGGGCTGGCGCCGAGGCTGGAGCGTTCAGCAAAGCGGTGAACTTCTTGTTTTCTATCTCCCCACCGCCACTCGTTTTCTTTTTGAGTGAGGTCGGAAAGAGGAACTGACACCCGGGCGTAATCCCGTACAAATCGCCGGTAGTAATTGCAAAAAGCCGAGGAAAACGTGAATTTCTTGAATTTTGGTTGGCGTTGGCCAATCAGCGACTGCTGCCACTTTTTTGGATCCATGGTGATCTGCCCACTGTTGATGACGTGGCCCAAAAACTCAATCGAACGACGACCAAAGTTGCATTTTGAGAGTTTTCTGGAGAATTTCTCTCTTTGTAAAACTTTCAGGACTTTTTTAAGATGTCCATCGTGCTCCTCCGGGATGCGGTTGTACACTAGAATGTCGTTGTGGTATACCACAACAAAATCGTCAAGGTATGGGAGAATAAACTTCATTCTTGCCATGAACATTGTAGGGGAATGTGTCAGTCCAAACGTTATTACCGTGAACTCGAAATGCCCATAGCGAGTTCTGAAATCGGCTTCTTGATGTCGGTGTCTGTCACGCATATATGGTGATAACCATATATGGTTTGATGATTTTACTGTAAATTCGAGTTCCTCAGAGTTGGTCAGAAAGCTCGTCAGCTCGGGGAAGAGGGTAGCGGTTCTTGATGGTAGCGTTGTTCAACGCCCGATAGTCCACGCAAATCTACATCTCACCCGGTTTCTTCTTTACAAACAGTGCTGGTGCGGCGTATGGTGACATAGATGGGCGGATGAACCCCTGGCCGAACATCTCGTCAAGTTGCTTTTTTAACTTGGTCAGCTCGTGATCGCTCATCCAATAGGCCCCTCGAAATGTAGGTCTGCTATCTGGTTTGAGTTTGATGCGATGGTTGATGTTTCGTTGAGGAGGTAAGATTCTCGGGAGTTTGTTGGGGAAGACGTTCGCAAACTCCTGGATGAGTGGTGCAGACTCTTCGGGTACCATTATGAACTTTGTGGATGCCAATGAGGTCGATGAGGCCGATGAGGCCGATGAGGATGATGAGTTAGCTATTGCCACTTCCGCTTCCTCTATTGGCTCAATATGTATGGGCCATAGACAAGCTCCTTGTTGTATACAATGTTCTGCCACGTTGAGCAGTATCGACTGCACAAGTTGTCGCTTCTCGGCTACTGCGGTTTCCTCTATTGCTTCCACCTCTGATGCTTCCGCTCTCGGCTTCCGTCCCACACAAAGAAGTTGTTGTTTGTTGCCGTCGATCTCCACGTAGACGTCGCTGCTGTTCCAGTTGACCTGCGGATTATGCCGGTATAGGAAATCTCACCCGAGGATGATTTTGTGATCGCTCATTTGACAAAACCTCCAGACCGTTACATCCCGTAGATCTCCCACTTGTAGTCGTAGTGGTTCTCAGAGCCTCCGTATTTGCAATCTTCCATCGACGGTTTTCCTTCAACACCCCTGGTTTGGTCTGCAAACTCAATTTCCAAACCATGTCATCTCTCACAAAGTTGTGTGAAGCTCCTCCATCCAATAGTGCCGGTACCGTTTTGCGACTCTTGCATTCTCGAGGTTGAACCTTTATCAGTATCGCCAGTTGGCTGTCCTCGTACCTCTCGTCAAACTTTGCGATCTCAAAAACACTCTATGGCAATGTAAGCCATTCAGATGGGTGAATGTTTGACGCAGATCGCTCCGTGGGGACAAGAGTTGCGCCTTTCACTCTTGTCCTTTGCCATTTCCTAACTCATTTTTTGGTAACTTCCCCCTCTTTTAGCTTGCTGCTTGCTCCAAAAGTTGCGAGCGATGTGCCTGACTTTTCCACAATTGTAGCAGATTTGCGTGACTCTTTGGTCAAGAGCGTCCACTTCCATTGGAGTCGAGGAGTCCCCTTACTGAATTCTTCTGTTTCCACAATAACTGTGGTTAGGAGGTCGCCAGCCATAGGATTCTTGGATCCGAGCATTTTAGTCGGCGCTGTTGATCCTTTCTATGGTTGCAATCATCAGCGGCAAGTTGTTTTGGATGCTCAAAATGACAATTGCTTACCGGATATCGTGCTTGAGGCCATTGTTGTAGTGAAAACAGAGTTCAAAGGGGGCGATTTCTGCTCCGGTGATGATCTTGCGGAATCTCCACATGTACTTTGCCACGCTCGACTGCTGACGGAGAAGCTTGAGTTTGTACCGTGTGTCAGATTTTTGTTCAGTTGTCCAAAGCGTGCAAGCATCACGCACAAGAATTTGTTCTAGTCGATTGGTGGCGTCAACGCGTCTTGCCATTGTGGGTTGATCTACTCCAAGGGTAGAACGCCTACGGTTGGCAATATGAGACGGGCGCTGTTGGCCGCTGATGATGATCCGCCCGTATCTTGCTGCCGTTGGATGATCTTTAGATCAGACCACCAACTTAGCGCTGTGCAACGCAAAAGCGCGGCCGCGAGGTCAGTTTTCTTTTGATCGTTATTGCCCCTAGCAACGGTGAACTACACCTCCAAGCTTGTCAGCGACATCCAAATCGTCGGTCCCTTCAAGTTAACACGATCGAATGGTTTGGGTGGAACCGGACACATTTTGGGTTTTCTCGAGGGTTGTGAATTTCTCTCGACAAGCACTTCTTCTTGTGCGCTTGTGTTACGAAGAGCCTCCATCGCGATGTTGAGTTGTTAGAGTAGATGGCTGTTGATCCCTTTGAGCGCGGAGACCCCGTTCGCCAGTTCCTCGTTGATCCGTGCCTGTCGTCCAGTGCCACCTGTCGTCCCTGCTGTCGTCGTCAAGGTTGTTGGTAGGGATGGTTGGTTTATTGCCGTTGGGTCCGCGACCGGATTGGTCGTCAAAGCCATAGGGGTTGGTCCTGGCGCCGCATAGCCTGCCACGCCAGCATTCACTGTCGCTTCAGGGTTCGCGTGCATTGACATGTTCTGCTCCTCCATTGTTGAAGTTGTCGCCGAAGACTCACTGCTAGTCTTCGGTTGCGCTTGCTCACCTCACGTCGTAGTCGCAAAGTCTGCGAAATCTTGACGTGCGAGATGCGCTGACGGCTTGTGCAAGGTAGTCCTCCGGATGGGTAAAGTAGTCGTATGCCTCTACAACACTGCTGCACTCTGATACGAAGTGTTGTGCCGAACAGAGCGTACATGGTGAACAAGTAGAAGTTGCAAGGCAGAACACAATTAAGAACTTGAGACACTTGAGCAATTTATAATCAACGGTGAGTGTACTTTGATGACAAGTGTCGAAATGATGAAACATATGTATACAAGTGTTGAGTTACGAGTAAGGCATAGTCGGGGTCATTGGGTCGATTGTCAAGCAATGCGTACGGAGCCGGGTTGTGAGTGGTCGGACTCGAGAAGGTCCGCTGAGAAATTGGGGGTCTTTGAGAATCGACGGTATAGATGCGAGATGCATCTTTGAAAATCCAGATTCGTCTCGGTGCGTCCAGAAGTCAACCGAAAGGTCGTGATACTTATGTTGTGGGTTCGTGAGAGTGGTCAAGGTTGTCAGGAGATTTGGGAAGATTCATTGAGAGCGGGGGAAGTTTGGCCGGTTTGTCCTCGACCGTCGGAGTGAATATTGCGGTCTCGCGACACGATGGGCTGCTTGTGTAATAATAGAAATGCCCACTCAGAAAGATTAGGGACTCGTGTACGTCTAGTACATAACACCATCTATTCTGCCGAACGAAGCGTAGATGGTGAACATGTATGAATTGTGAGGCAAAACACGGTTTGATAATTTGGGACAATTGATCATTTTTTATGAGTGGTAAGTGTCCTTTAGTGAGAGCAGTCAAAATGACTGAACACATACATACAAGTGTCGAGTTACAAATGAGGCGTAGTCTGATTCATTGGGTCGATCACCGAGCAACGGGTGTGGAGTCGCGTCATGCATGGTCCAATAAAAAGGCTCCACTGAGGAATCGGGGGGCTTTGAAACATCTCGCACCGTGAATATGCAAGATGTTATGCTGAACAGAGCGTAAATGGTGAATATGTGGAAGTTGCGAGGCACAACACGGTTGGGAATTTGAGACACTTGAGAAGTTTACAAATAGCAGTAAATGTACTTCGATGACAAGTGTCAAAATTGTCAGGGAATCTACGGGATGCGGTCCGGACGTTTGTCTGATTGTCTGTGGTGGCTCGCGTCTTCTGTTTTGGGCAAATCTGAGACTGAGCGTGAGCATTCTGGTCGCCTCACAGTATGTGAGCAGGAATTGAAAGACAATCAGTTTGCGAAGGGAACATCATCATTTTGCATTAGTTTCTGGACATCAACCTGATTCAACATATATAGGGCTAGTCATGAGCTTTCCAACGCACTAAACCGCGCGCGACTTGGCCAAGCATAGCCCAAGTTATGCTTGCCAAAGCGCAGGTATCACCCACCACAGAAACGCCTAACGCTTCCATGGTGCGCACACGCAGTGGCACCTTTCTGCACGTGCGAAGCGCCTTTCCCAAGGCACAGATCCCATTGCACGTGGTGTAGAATTCCCCTGCACTGTTTCCATGTACATTCCCCACTTTTGGATCGTGTTTGATGATGGGGTGAGATGAGGTTCGAAACCTGTCCGCGGACCTGCAGTCAAACTTTTGATGAAGTCCACGAGTAACAAAACGTATTCCTGAGTTTTGGACGACGAGCCAGGATTCTGGAGAAGTCCCTCGGTAACAAACTGCAGTACAGGATCCGGTGGATTATCCACCGGACGCCTCGGCAGACCTTCCGGAGCAAAATCTCCAGATGGTACTTTTGTTAGTTGGTCCGGTCCATTATCCACCGGAGGTAGAGTCGTGGCCGGCTCTCAGAGCCGCCGCGCACACCCCAACTTTAGAAGACCATATCTCCCTCGATACTTGTTCGATTCCGGTGAAACAACTTCCAACGGATTCACCAACTCGTCAAATTTGAGCGGCAATAATCCATTTTAGCATCCGAGCAATCCTTGAGCCGCTAGATCCACCGGCGAGGATTTTCCTCTCTCTAGCGGCTGGTTGGCGCCTCCCGGCGCCGCGCTTGGGCATGCTGAGGGGCAATTTTTCAACATTCTCCCCCTTGTACCTGCCATGTCTACTGCTCCAGCTTGCAGTCACTCATCTTCCGCTGCGCCCTCCAGCCCATCATAGCTGGTCATCCCAAACCCGGCCACGCTCATCGCGTGCCGGTCCGCGGGTTGCGCTTTGGTCAAGCAATCCGCAAGCATGTTGTGCGTGCTGCAGTGTTGCAGCACCACCTGCCCCTTTTCAACCATGTCCCTTGCATAGTGGTAATGCATGTCAATGTGCTTTGTCCTCCTGTACTATGTTGGGTTGTTGGTCAGAGAGATTGAGCCGGTGTTGTCCTCTTGCACCAACGTAGGCTCCTGCTGCGGCACACCCAACAACCCCAGCAACCTACGGAGCCACACCGCCTCCTTGACCGCCTCGTCCAACGCTATGTACTCTGCTTCCACTATGGAGGTGGCAACGCAGTCTTGCTTTTTGGTGCACCACGAGACCGTTGCACTAGCAAGGAAGAACACGTAGCCGGATGTGGACTTACGCTTGTCCACATCCCAAGCGTTGTCTGCATCCGTGCAGCAGACCAGGCGCAAGGGGTCCGCCCTCCCCTTGCCGTCGAACCTCACGCGCATGTGCGGCGTTGCTTGCAAGCCGCGCTTTGTACTTGTCCACCACTCCTTCATTCGTGAACTTGGTCTTAAAGACCCACTTGGAGCTGATGACCTTGGCGTCTGTCGGCCTGTCAACTAGCTCCCACGTGTCATTTTTAGCAATGGACACCAACTCTGACTTGATGGTGGCGTCCCACAGCTTTCCCTTGCGCCACGCAAGTGCCTCTTGCATGGTTGTTGGCTCCGTTGATGCAGCCAGTATGCACGGCGTCATGCCGATCCATCGACCGGTGCCTGCGTCAAAATGCTTCTTTGCTCTCCGCTGCCTCCTGCTACGGCACTGCAGTTTTGGTGGCGTCTTGTCGCTCTGGTGATCCTTCCAACTCAGATTGCTCCAGTGGATCATCGACCAAACGGCTCCCCGAGGAACTCTCATGCTCCGGCGAATCATCGACCGGACAGGCGGCACGTCTGGAGGATTTTTCTCTGACGCCCGATGCGAACTCCGCCGGGAGTGCGTGCTTCCGCACCCGCGGTGCCTCCTTTGACGGATCTTTCCGCCGGATCTCCAGCCCATCTGCATCGTTTTCGGAGTCCTCCACGCTGGTTGCTGCACCTGCTGCACCGTCACACTCCGACGCCGCATCATCGACCTCCGCGTCCGCCGACTCCTCCTTGTAGTCAAGGAGCTGGAACCACTCCCCTTGTTTTGGAGTGTTCCCGACGCTCATGTTGTTGTTGCTGCTGCTGCTGCTGACGCTCTCCTTCTTGTCGAACTCGACGTCACAGCTGCCAATGATCTCTTGCGTGCACGGGTCCTAGAGCCGGTACGCCTTTTGCGTGCTCTCGTAGCCGAGGAACAAGCACGGCTTTGCCCGCGGTTCTAACTTGCTGTCCCGTCGTTGCACTGCCTACACCATTGCGTGCTCCTTGCACCCGAACACCTTCAGGTGTGCCACATTTGGCTTGCACTCGCTCCAAACCTTCTGCGGTGTCTTCCAGCCACCCTTACCCTTCAGCACCGCTGTTGGGGTGAGGTTGATGGTGTAGCTTGCTATACGCACTGCTTCCGTCCAGAATCCTCGCGGAAACCCCATATCCACAAGCATGGTCCGCAGCATGTTTAGCAGTGTCTGGTTTGCCCGTTCCGCCACTCTGTTGAACTGGGGTGAGTACGGTGTAGCGGGTTCCCACTTGATGCCCTACTGCTTCATCCACACACTGCAGCCCACATACTCTCCGCCATTGTCGCTGTGTAGGGCTCTGACCTTCCGGCCAGTCTGCCTCTCCACTGCTACGACGTACTCCTTCAGCCGGTCTAGGACCTCGCATTTCCGCTTCATGAAGTACACGCAGAGCTTCCTGCTACAGTCACCGATGAAGGTCACGAAGTATCTCAAGCCGCTGTTTGACGGCGTTCTGAACGGTCTGCACACAATGCTGTGCACGACCTCCTACAGGTCCTTTGCGTGAGCCACATTCTTGTTGAACGGCTTGCGCCTTGCCTTGCCCAAAATGCAAGGCTAGCACATTTTGTGCGCTGCTGCATCTGCTACCGCATCTACTACACCGTCGATGATGAGGCCGCGCTCCATGTCGTGCTTCGCCATCTCCTTAACAGTTGTGGGCACTGAATGCCCCAATCGTCGGTACCACAGCTCCAGATCAGCGGTCCCTCCCTTGGCGATGTTGACGACGCGCTCCTACGAGTCTGCTGCGTCCGATGCCGCGGGGATCACCTTGGTCTCTACAATATAGAGATCGGCCTCGCGCTTTGCCTTCAGCATGACCTCGCCCTCGCCGTCGATGCGCACCACTATTTTCTTTCCTACGAAAGAGCACCTCATACTCCTTGTCCGTCAAGTGGCTGACACTCAAAAGGTCAGTCAGGTCGGGACCGTGCTGCACATCATGAATTGTGCACAGCTCCTCCTTACCGCCCACCACGACTTCCAACTCGACTTCACCTTGGCCGTTCGTCGGCTTGATTTTGTCGTTCGCGACCACTATTGCCTTGGAGGACTTCTCGTAGGTGACAAATCACTCCTTCTCGACTTGGGTGTACTCCTTGGCCTCAGAATCCAGGCTTCGCATGTTGGCCTTCTTGAGGAAGTAGTTCTTGTTGCCGATGGAGAGCGAACTGCCCTTGGTGTTTTTGCCGCCTGTCTTCGCCTCCACTTGGCACTCACGGGACCAATGGCCCTCCTTGCCGCAATTGCGGCAGGTACCTTTCTTGGTGCCCTTCTTTCCGTCGCCTTTTCCACCATTTCCACTACTCCGGCTTCAGCCACCGCGCGTTTCGGTGATGAGGGTGGATGAGGAAGACGAGGAGTCCATGCAGCTCCGGCGCTGCGCCTCGTTGCGGATGTACTCTACGACTGCGCCATAGGTGAGCTTGTCCTCCGACCATCCTCCGAGAACGGTGATGAGTGGACCCCAACTGTTAGGTAAGGCCATGAGGAGGGCCATCGCCTGCAGGTACGTGTGAATCTTCCACCCCACGTTGTTGCATTGTGAGGCGAGTATCTTGATCTGCTGCATGGCGGAGATGACATCATCTCCCTCCTCGATTCTCACCGTGAGGAGCCGCTCCATCACGAAATTTTTGTTCGCGAGCCACTTGGATTGGTAGATGGCAGAGAGGTTTTGCCAAGGTTCGGCTGCCAGCTTGCAACCTTAGAATTTGCCCCACTACGACTCCGCTGTCCCACACACTAGGAGCATGAGGGCTTCCGTGTTCTTCTCTTCGAAGACCTGCTTCTCCGCGTCCCCAGCAGTCGCCTCTACGGGCACCTCCTTTCCCAACATGACGTCCAGCAACCCCTTATGTGTGATGTGCAGCTCGAACTGCCACCTCCATAGCCCAAAATCTGGGCCGCCCGCATACTTCTGAATGGGCTGCATCTTCTTCTGCACCATGAGCGCAACTTCTACTTCGACGGGTTCTTAGAACTTCACAGCGACGTCCAAGATGACAATCCTGTGTGCTGCGAAAGACGTGAATGCTGGAGACGACCAAACCCGTGGGCCCATAACCCTTTGTCAGGGAATCCATGGGATGCGGTCCCGACGTTTGTTTGATTGTCTGTGGTGGTTCACGTCTTCTGTTTTGGGCAAATCTGAGACTGAGCGTGAGCTTTCTGGTCGCCTCACGCTATGTGAGCAGGAATTTAGAGGCAGTCAGTTTGCGAAGGGGAAAACGTAATTTTGCACTAGTGTTTGGACATGGACATAATCAGAGAATTTTTAGGGCTAGTCATGAAATTTCTAGCGCACCAAACGGCGTGCGATTTGGCTAAGCGTAGCCCAAGTTACGCTTGCCAAAGCGCAGGTCTCACCCACCACAGAAACGCCTAACGCTTCCATAGTGCGCACACGCCGTGTCGTCTTTCTTCACGTGCGAAGTGCCTTTCCCAAGGCGCAGATCCAGTTTCATGTGGTGTAGGATTCCCCTGCACTGTTTCCACGTACCTTCCCTACTTCTGGGTTGAGTTTGGTGATGGTGTGAGATGAGGTTCGAAACTTGTCCGCGGACGTGCAGTCAAAATTGTGGCTGCATGTCCCCGAGTAACAAAACGTACTCCTGAGTTTCGGACGACGAGCCAATAATTTGGCCAAGTCCCTCAGTAACAAACTACAGTACAGGATCCGGTGGATTATCCACCGGACGCCTCGGGAGACCTTCCAGAGCAAAATCTCCAGATGTTTCTTTTGTTACTCGGTCCTGTCGATTATCCATCGGAGGTAGAGTCGTGGCCGGCTCTCAGAGCCGCCGCGCACACCCCAACTTTGGAAGAACATATCTTCCTCGATACTTGTTCGATTCTGGTGAAACAACTTCCATCGGATTCAGCAGCTTGTCAACTTTCACGGGAAATCATTCATTTTAGCATATGAGCAATCTTTGCACCGCTAGATCCACTGGCAAGGATTTTCCTCTTTCTTGCGGCTCGTCGGTGCCTCCTGGCGCCACTCTTGGGCATGCGGGGGGGCAAATTTTCAGCAGAATTGACCAAACACATACATACAAGTGTTGAGTTACAAATGAGGCGTAATCTGAGTTGTTGGGTCGATCCTCCAGGAACACATGTGGAGTCGCGTCATGAGCGGTTGGATCGGGAAGCTCCGCCGTCCAATCGGGGGGCTTTGAAGATCGACGGCAAAAATGTGTGATGCATCTTTAGATATCTCGATTCTTCTCGATGCAACGAGAAGTCAACTGAAAGTTTGTGAAACTTCTGTCGTCGATTCTTGAAGTTGGCCAAAGTTGTCAGAAAGGGCGAGAAGGATCATCTGAGGGCAAGGGTACTTGGCTGAATTGCCCAAATCCGTTGATTTGGCACCTGTACGCCATAGCTGCTGCTTAGTCTGTTGCATCTGCTACGCTATAGCTCTGATACCAAAAATGAAACGGTAGTATGCTAGTCTGGACAAGAATGTTTTATGCCACCTTACGCACTTGGACTGAAGTGTGTGGCATGCTACGTCAAGACTTAGTGCCAGGGCTGCAATACCGCGGTACTGAATACCGCGGTATTCAGTACCGCGGTGCTCGAGTACTGCGGTTACAGACTACCACGGTACGAATACCATGGTATTCTGGTTTTTGGCAGCTCAGTACTCATTGTGGTACTGCTACCGCGGTACTGGCGATACTACGGTACAAAATCGTGGTGTACTGTGGTACCAGTAATACTGCTATCAGCCCTGCTTAGCGCCTGAGGAGCGATGGATGCTCAGCTGTGAGAGGGAAAATTTGCACTTCCACACTAACCAAGACTCTCACCTCTTTGAGGCTTGTTACTCAGTCTACTAGTCAATAAGGAAAACACCCTATTTCCTTGCTTTAGGGGTTTCTTGTTGAGCTTTGCCCGAGGACCAACAGCCCCATACCTGGGTGTCGTTCGTTTTTTCCTGAGAACTGGAATATAGCAAGATATACATGCATGTAATGTAGTTGCACAGTCAAAATCAGGCAGAAAATGTGCACATGAGAATCATGGCTGCGTAAGCCTAGGCAGGCTGTATGCTACAAAGAGTAGTTATCCATGACTGTCCGTAACATGAGCGCCGGTGGCTGCTGTCGATGGAGCTGGCCGCGCACTGCTCCTAAGTGGGAGACTCCACACGAGAAGGGAATCACGTCTCTCAAACCGGTGCGATGTCCCCTCCATCGCTCACCATCCGCCATCGTCAGCGTGCACCGAGTTAGTTGTCTGCACAAGCATGTACACCAGCCAAGAGGTCACAATGTAAATCAGTGAGACTGTGTGTACAAATCACAACACTAGGCTTGCTTCCGCTGACGTGGTGGCCTTGTCCACTCACCTGATGCACTACCAAGTAAGTAGGTGTAAGAAACAGCAAGGGATAGGCTAGGGAGACGCCCAAAGTATCATAAGCTCCAATAGCTTAGTCATACATCGAGAAATTTTAACTGACATGCACACAGTATAAATACCTGCCGCATCACACGATGAGACCCTACAGGACTGGACACAGATAGTAGGCTCGTACACGCAAGGATTGGAGTCAAGGAATGCCATGGATGCTTGATGGGAGTGAGAAAAATGTAAGCTAGAAGAGGTAACACGTCAAAGAGTTGTTCAACGTCAAACAGCGGGGGGAGGGGGGGGGGGGGGGAGCGAGCAAGCAACGGGCTCACTATCGCTCGCTCCCCTTGAGTGTGGTGGCCTCAAACCACAACCCAACCCAATCTGGAAAAACCTGTCAAAAATCTTCCACGAGTCAAGACACCGCCACCGGGGAATTGGGACGACTTTGCATGCATTGTTCTTACATGCATAGGAGATCTCAACAAGAATCCGATGGATGGTAGGCTACAATGACACCAAGAATTGTCTTGTGTGCCACAATACACATGTTGTGTGGTCTTCAAGCTGACTCGATGTTGCTGGGATGCAGTTACAATGTTCTTGCGACCAGATCAGCAGTTGTATTTTTTGGGACAGATGGTTATATATGTCGATGGGATTTACTCCGTGTTCGAGACCCCGGCACTCGGTTGTCTGTACCAATAGCATGGGGACCCGTGATGCATGCTTGGGGTGTAATACATTTGGTTGTATGTTCCTTGTGCTCGACACCCGGGCACTCAGTGATTTAGCGTATTGGTGTTGAGGTCCATGTGCCCAGGATTCTCTCATCCACAGGGAGCCTGTGTACCTTCTCAGCTAGCACCTTGTTGATAGCTCTTGCAGCCAAGGGGGAGTGTTGGTGTGTAGGCTTTGAGCTCTCTGAGTGTTAGACAGTGTTGTGTAGCGAGAGCATCTCCATCTTCTCTGATGATGTTCCAATAGCTACATTGCATGCTTTGTGTTGTGTATGGGTTATCGTAGCCACCTAGTTCATACATGCATGTCTCGTAGAGTTCTCTCTGTGGTCGAGACTCGGGCACTTGGTCATTTGTACTAGTGCACTAGGAGACCCCATGATGATTAGATACATATTGGAACTAAGACATCTCTGGTCTGTCTTTGGTCAAGACCCGGGTACACGGTGGTTTGTACCAGTACCTCAGGAGACCCAACACTCGTTGATTGAGCCTTTGTTGACTTTTGTCAGACGTACGTAGCTTGCATGTGGCTGAGACCCGGACATCCGATGAAATGTTCAGGCGTCTGGGAAGGCCTAAACTTACCTAGCTTGGCTTTTCGGTGGTGCTCGTATATCACCGTAGAGTCTGAATGTGTTTTGGTTAGATTGCATACAGTACTGCCATTTGATTTTGTAAAAGAAAAAGGGGAACATGGTATTTTTTTAATTTGATCTCTCCGATATATTATTTCCCGTTGTCAAATTAGACGAAATAGGATATAACAGTTTTGATCTTTTTCTCTTTTTCAAGCAATTATATTCTTGAAGATGCTTGTTTGACCACGGCCGAACGCAGTATTGCTGACATTTGGGGTTCCAAATCCACAAACGTTTTTCCAACAACGTATGTTGCGCGTCGACCGTTGAAATTTGGCTCTTGTGCACACCCCAGTCACTCAGCCGGTTGTTGGCATGTACATGCCATAGTTGAGATGACTTTACGTGTTGATGTCATCTAGATTGACGGCTGTCAATGTCGTAAAACTTAGCCAGTTGTCCCACTTAGTCATAGTGCCGTCACACATCAAGCTCCGCCGGGTCACCATACCGGTTGACCGCGTCGTTTGCCATCTAGCCTAAAGGACACATGGGCACCTCACAGGTCAGTTCACTTACAACCGACACACCATGGCAATGCTGACTAAGTTCTTTGACAAGATCTCACCAGAGGAGCATCGAGAGCGTGTGGCATGTGCTTTGGTTGCACCAAAACTTGCTGTCCTTTTCAAGACGCTCCACAAACCTGGAAGGCCAAGGAAGAATCCTTTGGTTCTTGTTCCATCCATTGCACCTTTAACATTGATTTTTCCCATGAACACGGAGCATGGCGACCCATGCGAGAGCGCCCATGAGCATCTCCAAAACTATGCTCTGAAACTGTGCTCCATCCGCAGAGGAGCACAACCGAAACCATGCTCCATCTAGCATAGTTTCAACATTGATTCTTCCACAATACGGGCTATGGGGCATACCTGCCATTGAAATCTGGATCTAACTGTAGTAAGGATTCATCAGTTCACGCTAGAAATAGCTCATGAATCGACCGTCTCTTTCGCTCGTGATGGTTCTCGGCGCGGCCTGTAGCCGTACGATGTTGTTTAGAATCAGCCGTACTGTTCCTTTGACGGTGACGGTGTTTGTCATCAAAACAAAGTGAGACATTATGGAAAACCTGTCAACAATCATGAAGATTCTGTCATATCCCTTGGGTGTAACCAGTAATCTAGTGACAAAGTCCATGCAGATGTTGGTCCATGATGGATATGAGGGTGCCAGAAAGTGACAAAAATAGGTTGCTTGATGAAAACTTCTTGCATGAAAGTTACATAGATGATGTTTCACAGGTTCCAACACACTTTACAGAACTCTATTCGGAGTCCGTTTGAGTTAGATACGAGTTTCCAAAGTATGGAGATCATGGGTCAGGTTCAAGTGATGATCTGAGCACTTTGAGTTCAAAAGGCGGCAGAGGTATTGACCAGGACGGCTGAGAGTGGCCTTCAAGGAGAAAATCTGGCTGGTGGACCTCCAAGAGAATGCAAGGAAGGAGCAGTCCATGATCATTGGGTGTAAAGGTCGTGTGAGACATAATTCTCATGTGTGACAAGGTGACTGTCGCTCATCCCGCTAGGAAAGGAGAGTGTGCTAGGGGGTCAACTTTGACAGAGTGTATTTCAGTGATCCCTTGGTCAAATGAGGCATATAAAGGCTTGTTAGAAAGCTGTGATCATTTAATTTCTCTCTTAAAAGTCAAATCTGATATTAGAGCTCTCTGCAAACCTACATTAGTTTCCGTGATTTATGTCTGTGTAACTAGTAACTCCGTCTCACAAATAGTTGTTCCTGCCTAGGCGGCTCTTAGTGAGCCTGATCACCTCCCTCAGGGCTGGCCAAATTTCCATTAGTGGTATCAAAGCTATAACAAGGCTTTGCCTCATCCTTGAGGTATTCCATGCACCCTGTTGTGTGAGAGAGTCGTTTGTAGGCTGAACATTACACTACTATGGGGACATCCGCTACTGTGGTGGCCGACGTCAACATCGCCAAGTTCGAAGGCAAGAACATCTTCAACTGGAGAAACAACATGAATATGGTGCTGATGGAGAAGAGACTCTGGATCCATTTGAGTGAGGAGGAACCAGCTCAGTCCTCTTTATCACCTGGTGAGGCCCGTGCCCACCGTGAGAAGTGTGACTGTGCCCTCGGCACCATCTACTTCTACCTCGCTGAACGGCAGCAACTCCTCATCTGTGGAATCCTCATGCCAAACGAGCTTTGGAAGAAGCTTGAGTCTGCTTATGCATCCAAGTAAATCCTCATGAACATGCAGCTGCATTGTCACTTCCACAATGTGAAGATGGATGCGTCCAGATCCATGATTGACTACATGAACATGGTGAAGTCTTTTTCCGACCAGCTTTCTGTGATTGAGGACCTTGTCAAGGAGCGTATGCTCATGCTAATAATTCTCTCTAGCCTTCCTAGCACCTACAATCCTCTCATTGTTACGCTAGACCAGCGTGGTGACAAGCTGTCCATCAAGGATGTGGAGGAGAGCCTGCTGTTTGAGGAGGAACAACGGAAGGGAGAGGAGGGCAGAAGTGGACTAGATGTCGCTCTCATCACCAACTCTGGTCATGGGGTTGGTGAGGTACCAACCAGGGCAGCAAGAGGAGGAGGGAAGAAGAAGGGGCAATGCCACTACTGCAAGAAGCCGAGCCATTGGGCGTAGAAATGCCAGAAGAAAAAGGCGTACCTTGCGGCTGGATGGGAGCGGGAAAGCACTCCGACGCTTCCGCCAACACAGCAGATTGGGAGAGTAGATTTGTGACCACCATCCGGGTCCTGCGCATCTCCGAAAACACCGCCTTGTTTTGGATCATGGACTCGGTAGCCACGCCACACATGACATGTCGCCGCGAGTGGTTTGTTGTCTACACCACTATTGAACCTTGTCGGGTGTACATGGGTGACAATCATGTGCAGATGGCTCTTGGGGAGGGTGAGATTGTGTTTTATGCTTGTGTTGAGGGTAAGCACGTGGAACGCCATGTGAAGGGGGTGCTCCATGTTCCTGAGCTGGCAGCTAACCTCCTCTCTGTCTTATTTCTCATCCCCAACAGCATGCAGGTTCACTTCGAGAATGGTGGCTGCACCGTCTCTGTCCGTGTAGGCTGTGTGCTTGCAAAAGCAGATAAAGAGGGTGGAATTTATTGTATCTATGGTGCGTTGAAGAAGGCAGCTGACTCAGCATTAGCAGCGAGAGAGGGAAAACACAATATGGGCTTGTGGCACCGCCGGCTTGGTCACCTCGGCTTTGGCGCCATCATCTCCATGCAACAAATGGTCCGCGGCCTGGAGCTCAAGGGGGTAAAGTAGCCACCTCATTTCCCTACATTGAAGGGAAGCAAGTCCGCTCTCCTTTCATGGGGGAGGGGAAGGGGCGACTGAGCTTATCTCACTCGTTCACTCTGATTTGTGTGGTCCCATGCCATCACAGTTCTTGGCTGGCAAGTGGTACTTTGTCACGTTCATTGATGGCAAGTCAAGGAAGACGTGGGTGTCCTTCCTAGCTAGAAAGGATGAGTGCTTTGATGCTTTCAAGGTGTGGATAACTGTTGCACTGACTGAGAGTGGCAGGCGGTTGAGCATGATTTGCACCGATGGTGGAGGAGAGTACCTCTGCAACGACTTCTGCACCTTCCTCAAGCTTCACAGGATCAGGCACAAGATCACCCCACCTGGAACACCGCAGCTGAACGGCGTGGCTGAACGCATGAACCGCACCCTCATGCAGCATGTTCACAGTATGCTCCAAGACCCGGAGCTCCCACCAAACGTTTGGACGGAAGCAATCAACATTACCGTGAAAATGGAAAGCAGGAGTCCCACATGTGCCGTGCCGCTGATGATACCAAAGGAGGCGTGGACAGGATACAAGCCAACAGTGATGTACCTTAAAGTATTCGGGTGTGTTGCATTCGTGCACGTACTTGCAAGCAGCCGTAAAAAGCTGGACGCAAAGTCGGTAAAGGCAACCTTCCTCAGCTACAACACCATGGGGTACCACCTCTACAACCTTGATGATCGCAGGATCATCCGTAGCCATGATGTGGTCTTTCATGGGGATGTAAAGGGATGGACTTGGAGCCCTATGTCTGTAGTTCCACTTGCTCTCGCACTTGTACCAGAAGTGAGAGAAGATCCGGTAGCAGAAGAGGATGGTGCACAAGTTGCTGTCGGTCGCGCTTGACCTGAAGGCCAAGGTAGTAACTGAGCTCTCCCATCTCTTTCATGTCAAACCTGGCAGTAGGGACTGCTTCACATCATCCAAAGAGACTTGGAGTCAGATGCAATGAGCAGATCATCAACATAGAGCAAGATGATGACTTGGCTTGCCTCTTGCATGCGCCCATAGACTGCATGGTCAGCTTCACTGCACACAAAACCAAGGCCAGCCAGCTGCTCATCCATCTTCTGGTACCATGCTCGCGGTTCTTGCTTCAGGCCGTAGAGGGCCTTCACAAGCTTGTACAACAAATCCTCCCTCAACCACATACCCCTCCAGTTGCTCCATGTACACATCCTCCTTGAGGTCACCATTCAGAAATTCACACGTCACATCCATTTGGTGCACCTCCTAGTCCATAGCAGCAGCAAGAGCAAGGATTGGTCGGATGGATGGGAACTTTTTGGCAGGTTCAAATGTCTTTTTTTAATCCACATCCTCAGTCTGTGCATATCCCTTTGCAACCAGCTGCACTTTGTACCTGAGCACCTTACCATCCACACCACGCTTGCGCCTGAAGATCCACCGGCAACCGATCACCCGGCTTCCACGTGGAGCTTCCTGGAGGGTCCAGGTTCCGTTCTTCATGAGCGCACCACACTCCTTTTCTGCTGCGGCACACCAATCTCCCACCTCGACGCTGGGCATGGCTTCAACGAAGGTGGCTGGGTCATCGGTGACAGTGAGAAAGAGGAGCTCAAGTTCAGCGGAATCCCTTGGTGGTGGAGTGGTGCACAGGTTCAGCCACTCCCCTTGTTGTGTCTGCTTCTTGGCAAGCCTCCCAGACCATCGTAGCTGCTCCCCATTGTCTTTTGGACCTTCGTTGAATCATGCAGACCTCCGTGGAAGCTTCTGTGCACTGCTCCCCTGCTCCTCCTCATCAGTTTTGGCTAATGGGTCCTTCTCCTTCTCATCTCCCTCCACCTCCTTCTTGATGTCGTTGTCACCGCCTGCAGTCAGAATTTTGACAAAGTCCCCGAGTAACGAAACGTACTACTGAGTTTCGGCTGCCGAGCCAGGATTTTGGCTAAGTCCATGAGTACAACCTGCAATACAGAATCCGGTGGATTATCCACCGGAATCATCTGTAGTCATTCCGGAGCAGAATCTCTAGATGGACATTTGTTACTCGGTCCGGTCGATTATTCACCGGAAGTCAAGTCGCGGCCGGCTCCCAGAGCCGCCACGCATACCCCAACTTTGGAAGCTCATATCTAAGGCTGCACACAGATCCTATCTGCGGATCTTGAGGTGGATCTGGATCCGTGGGACGGATCCTGGACCTGGATCCGGAACCGGGGTTCCGGATCCATGGATTCGCGGATCCAGGTATTCACAGATCCGAGACCCGGATCCACGGTTCCTGTATACCGGATCCAGCCTGACTTCCGTGGAAAAAAATCAATGTCTGCGTAGGGCACGCTCGACTCCTCTGTGAGAGGAGTCGCGCATGCTTAGCATGTACGATTCCTCCCAGGGAGGAGCCTAGCGCAGCACGCTTTTATGGGAGTACTCGCAAGCCCTGTACTTGGAGGATTCGCGAGTCCTCCCATAACAATGTATTGTGCTATTATGGGAGCACATGCAATGGACTGCATAGTTGATCCACACCGTTGGTTTTTCCATGCCCGTCAGGAAGTGGCCATTGAGGCCGCCCCTCATGTGAGGGTCGGTCGCGTACGTCTGACGTGGACCACCTGAACTTCGCGCCAAAAGTTCTGGTGGTCCACGTCTGACGCACTGTCATGCTCCGTTCAAGTGCGCATGTTAAGCGCGGCACGCGGAAATGACTGTTTGAACTTCAACGAGCTAGTTTTTTGGATCCGTGACAGACTTGAGCAAGAATTCTCGCTGTTTTTTCCTCCCCCTCCCCCCTGCCCCCCTCCCCCCAAGGATCCGGTTAGGATCCGAGAATACAAACCGGATCCTGGAACCTGGATCTGGATCCGCGGATCCGGTTCTGGATCCGGTATCCGTGGATAGTTGCCACGGATCCCAGGATCCGTGTGCATCCTTACTCATATCTCTCTCAATACGTGTTCGATTCCAGTAAAACAACTTCCACAAGATTCAGCGACTTGTCACATTTTAGGAGCAATCCTCCATATAAGGATCCGAGCAATCCTCAAGCCACTAGATTCAACTGAGAGGATTTTCCTCTCTCAGGCGGCTCATCGACGCCTCCCTGCACCGCACTTGGGCATGTAGAGGGGCAAATTATTAACATTCTCCCCCTTATACCTGCCATGCCTGCTGCTGCAGCTTGCTCTCACTCGTCTTCCGCTGAGCCCTCCAGCCCATCATAGCTGGTCATCCCAAGCCTGGCCACAGTCATCGCGTGCCGATCTGTGGGTTGCGCTTTGGTCAAGCAATCCGCAAGCATGTTATGCATGTTGCACTGCTACAGAACCACCTGCCCCTTTTTAACCATGTCCTGTGCGTAGTGATAATGCACATCGATGTGATTCATCCTCCTGTGCTGCATTAGGTTGTTGGTCAGCGAGATGGAGCTGGTGTTGTCCTGTTGCACCACCGTAGGCTCCTGCTACAGCACACCAAGCTCCCCCAGCAACCTGCAGAGCCACACGGCCTCCTTGACAGCCTCGGCCAGTGCGATGTACTCTGCTTCCAATGTGGAGGTGGCAACTCAGTCTTGCTTTCTGCTGCACCACGAGGCCGCTACAGCAGTAAGGCAGAACACATAGCCAGATGTGGACTTCTGCTTGTCCACATTGCCAGCGTAGTCTACATCCATGTAGCAGAGCAGTCACAAGAGGTCCGCCGGCCCCTTGCTGTCGAACCTCAGGTCCTCGTGCTGCGTCGCATGCAAGTAGCGGAGGATGCGCTTGACTGCCTACCAGTGTAGTGGCTTTGGATCGGCTAGGTACCTGCTCATTTGGCCCACTGTGTAGGCCAGGTCCGGTCGAGTCGTCACCATAGCATACATGAGGCTGCCCACCGCCGACTGGTAGGGCAGCCCTGCCATATCCTCCTGCTCTTCTTTTGTTTGCGGCACCATTGCCGCACTCAGTTCAAAGTTCATTAAGACAGGATTACAGACTGGTTTATAGTCATCCATGCCGTACCGCTTCAGCACCTCGGCAACATTTTTAGCCTACCCCAGCTCAAGCATGCGCGCCCTCTGGTTCCGCCTCATGCTCACCCTGAGGTAGAACTCCTATCCCCCATGTCTGACATCTGGAACCTGCTTCTCAGCTCCTATTTCATCTGCTGTAGGCTCGGCAGGTCTGAGGAACACAATATCAGATTGTTCACGTAAAGTGTAACGATCTGATGGAGCTTCTTGCTGTGTCGTACGTACACGATGTGATCTGCCTCACAGCGCTTGAAGCTGAGTTGTACCATGAAGCTGTCCATGTGTTGGTACCAGCATCGGGGTGATTGCTTTAGCCCATACAAGGACTTCCGCAGCTTGCACACCTTGCCCTCTAGAATATCCACCCTCTCCGGCACCTCCATGTTTGTTTCTTTGTCGATAATGCCATTGAGGAAGGCCGTCTTTATGTCCATCTGGTGGAGCTCCATATCTTTCACAGGTGCCACCGCAAGGATCGCTCGGATGCTTGTGAAATTGGCAACGGGGGTGAACGTTTCATCGCAGTACTCGCCCTTACGCTATGCGTACCCCTTTGTCATGAGCCGCGCCTTGTACTTGTCAACCACACCTTCTTTTTGTGAACTTTGTCTTGAAGAACCACTTGGAGCCGAAGACCTTTTTAGTAATGGAAGCCCACTCTGAATTGATGGCGGCGTCCCACAGCATCCCCTTGGGCCGTGCAAGCGCCTCTTACATGGTCGTCGGCTCCGTTGATGCATCCAGCATGCATCGCGTCATGCCGATCCATCGACCGGTTCCTACATCGAAGTGTTTCCCGCTCTCCGCTGCCTCCCGCTGCAGCGCGGCCGCTTTGGTGGTGCCTCGTCACTATTCTGCGATCCTTCCGACTCCGCTCACTCTGATGAAACATCAACCGGATGACTCCCTGAAGCCTCCAGTGAAACACCGACTGGACAGGCGGCGCGTCCGGAGGATTTTTCTCCGACGCCGGACACAAACTCCGCCGAGAGTGCACGCTTCGACACCCGCAGTGCCTCCTCTGACAGATCTTTTCGCCGGATCTCTAGTCCAACTACATCATCATTTGTGTCCTTTGCGTTGGCTGATGCACTTGCTGCACCACCGCGCTTTGATGTTGCATCCTTGACCTCTATGTGCGTTGGCTCCTTCTTGTTAAGGAGCTAGAACCAATCCCCCTGTTTTGGAATGTTGCCGACTCTCATATCGTTGCTGCTACTACTGAAGCTGTGCTGCTTGTCAAACTCGACGTCACGCCTGCGGATGATCTCTTGTGCGGGTCCGAGAGCCAGTGTGCCTTTTGCGCACTCTCTTAGCCAAGGAACAAGCACGGCTTCATCCGCGGTTCGAGCTTGCTGTCGTGCCGCTTTGCCACCTACACCATCTCATGCGCCTTGCACCGTAACACCTTCACGTGTACCACGTTTGGCTTGGGCCCGCTCCAAAGCTCCTACGGGGTGTTCCAGCTGCCCTTACCCTTCAGCACCGCTATTGGGGTGAGGTTGATGGTGTAGCTTGCTGTATGCACAGCCTCCACCCAAAACCCTCACGGCAACCCCGCATCCACAAGCATGGTCCGCAACATGTTCAACAGTGTCTGGTTCGTCCACTCTGTCACTCCGTTGGATTGTGACGAGTACAACACAGTGGGTTCCCACTTGATGCCCTGCTGCTTCATCCACCCGCTACAGTCCACGTGTTCTCTGCCATTGTCGCCGCGTAGCGCTCTGAACTTTCGACAAGTCTTCCTCTCCACCGCTACAATGTTCTCCTAAAGCCGGTCCAGGACCTTGCCTTTCTGCTTCATGAAGTACACGAAGAGCTTCCTCCTGCAGTCATCGATGAAGGTGACGAAGTATCTCAGGCCACTGTTTGACGGCGTTTTAAATGGCCCGCACACGTTGTTGTGCATGACCTCCAACAGGTCCTTTGCGCGAGCCGCGTTCTCATTGAACGGCTTGCGCCGTGCCTTGCTCAAAATGCAAGTCTCGCAGTTTTATTGCACTACTACGTCTGTTGCCACGTCTGCTACACTGTCGATGATGAGGCCGCACACCATGCTGCGCTTCGCCATATCCTTAAGGGTTACGGGCACCAAATGCCCCAACCGTCGGTGCCAGAGCTCCAGATCAGCACTTACTTTCTTGGCCATATTGACGATGCGCTCCTGCAAGTCTGGTGTGTCCTATGCCATGGAGATCACCTTGGTCTCCACAATGTAGAGACCGTCCTCGCGCTTCACCTCCACCATGACCTCGCCGCCGCCGTCATTGCACACCACTACGCCTTTCCTACGGAAAAGCCCCTCATACCCCTTATCCTTCAAGCGCCTGACACTTAGAATGTCAGCCATGCCCGGGACATTCCGCACATCACGGATAGTGCACAGCTCCTTCTGACCGCCCACCACGACTTCCACCTCCACGTCACCTTGGCCGGCCAGCGGCCTGACTTTGTTGTTGGTGACCACCATTGACTTGGAGGACTTCTTGTAGGTGCGGAACCCCACCTTCTTGACATGTGTGTGCTCCTCGGCTCCGGATCCAGGCACCGCCTGGTGGCCTTCTTGAGGAAGTGGTTCTTGTTGCCGTTGAGGAGCGACCTGTGTTTGGCAATTTTTGCCGCCGGCCTTCGCCTCCTCAGGACACTCACAGGCCCAAGGACCCTCCTTGCCGCAGTTACGGCACACACCTTTCTTGACGCCCTTCTTGCCGCCGCCCTTTGTACTGCTTCCTTTGCCCCCGCTTCCGCCACCACACGTTTTGGTGACGAGGGCCAATGAGGAAGACGAGAACTCCCCGCAGCTCTGATGTTGTGTCTCATAACGGATGTACTATGCGACTGCGCCATAGTTGAGCATGTCCTCTGGCCATCCTCCGAGGATGATGATGAGGAGGCCCCAACTGTCAGGTAGGGCCATGAGGAGGGCCATCGCCTACAGCTGCGGGTCGATCTTCCACCCCATGTCATTGCATTGTGAGGCAAGCGAATCAATCTGCTGCATGGCGTATGTGGCATCATCTCCCTCCTCGATTCTCACCATGAGGAGCCGCTTCAGTGCAAAGATTTTGTTCCCGAGCGACTTGGACTGGTGGATGGCGCACAATGTTTTCCAAGCTTCAGCTTCCAACTTGTAGCCTTGGAAGCAACTCCACTGTAACTCGCCTGTCCCGGACACCAGGAGCATGAGCGCCTCCGTGTTTTGTTTTTCAAAGGCCTACTTCTCTACGTCCGCAACAGTCGCCTTTGCGAGCACCTCCTTTCCCAACATGAAGTCCAACAGCCCCTTATGTGCAAGGTGCAGCTCGGACTGCTACTTCCATAGCCCAAATCCTGGGCTGCCCTCATACTTCTGAATGGGCTACATCTCCTTCTACGCCATTTACGCAGCTTCTATTCCGACAGGTTCTCAGAACTCCACAGCGACGTCCAAGATGAAAATCCCGTACGCTACGGAAGACGTGAACGTTGGAGACGATCGGACCCGTGTGCACATAACCCTTTGTTGCAAAATCCACGTGGTGCGGTTTTGACGTTGGTGCGATCTTCTCTAGTGGTTCAAGTCTTCTGTTTTGGGCAGATCAGAGCGTGAGCTTTCTAGTCGCCTCACGCTATGTGAGTAGGAATTGGGGAACAGTCAGTTTGTGAAGGGAACAACGACATTTTGCATTAGTTTTTGTACATGGACATGATCACATCATTTATAAGGCTAGTCATGATCTCTCCAATGCACCAAGCCGTGAGCAATGCGGTCAAGTGTAGCCCAAGTTACGCTTGTCGAAGCGCAGGTCTCACCCACCACAGAAACACTCAATGCCTCCATGGTGCGCACACGCCGTGGCGCCTTCCTTCACATGCAAAGCGCCTCTCCCAAGGCACAGATCCCATTGCACGTGATGTGAGGTCCCCTGTACTGTTTTGGTGCACCTCCCTCACTTTTGGGTCGAGTTTGGTGATGGGGTGTGATGAGGTTTGAAACCTGTCCGCTGACCTGCAGTCAGAAGTTTGGCTAAGTCCCAGAGTAACAAACGTGTTACTGAGTTTTGGATGCCGAGCCAGGATTTTGGCAAAGTCTCTGAGTAACAACCTGCAATATTGGATCCAGTGGATTATCCACAGGATGCCTTGGCAGTCATTCTGGAGCAAAATCTCCAGATGGACATTTGTTACTCGGTTCGGTTGATTATTCAGCGGAAGTCGAGTCGCAACCGGCTCCGAGAGCCACCGCGCAGACCCCAACTTTGGAAGCTCATACCTCCTTTGACACTTGTTCGCTTCCGGTGAAACAACTTCCACCAGATTTACCAACACATAAACTTCCAGGGAAATCATCCATACAAGGATCTGAGCAATCCTTGAGCTGTTAGATCCAAATGTGAGGATTTTCTCTCTGGCGGCTCGTCGGCGTCTCCCGGTGCCACTCTTGGGCATCCTTGAGCTGTTAGATCCAAATGCGGAGGGACAAATTTTCAACAGAAATCTAGAGTGATGTGGATGTGCGTGGACTATGGGGCGTTGAACAAAGCTACCATCAAGAACGGCTACCCTCTTCACGGTTCCAATAAACTTTTGCACCAAGTCCAAGGAGCTTGAATTTTTACAAAAATTGATCTACGCACCTGGCGGACATTGACATCAAGAAGACGGTGTTCTGAAAACTCTACGGTTATCTCAAGTTCAGGATCGTGTCGTTTGGACTTACAAATGTCCCGGCAACGTTCATTGCGGCAATGAAGAATTTTTCTGGCCTTTACCTCAACACATTTGTTATGGCATACCTCGATGATATCCTGGTGTACAGCCGCACCCCGGCGGAGCACTATGGATATCTTCAAAAAGTGCTCGAAGTTTTAGAAAAAGAGATTTTTTGGGAGAACTCTCGAAGTGCGACCTTGGTGGCCGTTCGATTGAGTTTTTGGGTCACGTCATCAACGACGGACGGATCACCATGGAACCGAAAAAGGTAGCAGTAGTCGCTGATTGGCCGATGCTGACCAACGTCCGGGACGTTCAAGCTTTTCTCAGCTTCTACAATCATTGTCAGCATGTTGTGCGGGATTGCACCTGAGTGTCTGCGCCTCTGTCCGACCTAACGCAAAAAGAAAACGAGTGGCGGTGGAGAGACAGCGAACAAGAGACGTTCACCGCTTTGCAGAACGCTCTAACCTCAATGTCAGTCCTATGATTAGCCGATCCAACGGTTGACTACGTCATGGCTACTGACGCCTATGACCAAGCCATTGGTGCGGTTCTCCTACAAGATCAGGACACCAAAGAACAACTACTTGTGTATATGTCGCGAAAGTTACGTTGACCGGAACTCAACTACGTCGTACATGAGGAGGAGATGCTGGCGGTCTTATATGCATTTATGACATGGCGGATCTATCTTGAATGCCACCGATGCGTTGTACGCACTGACCATCATGCGTTGAAATGTTTAAAGATGCAACCAAACATCAGTCAACGTCAAACCCGATAGATGGAGTTCCTCGAATCTGGGTTTGACTACGATATTGAGTATCAGCTAGGCAAAATCAACCCAGCAGACGCGCTCAGCCGCCAACCAGATCTGATGGCTGAGGCAACAATACTTTAGCTGCAACAATATCCGTATCTTGAGAAGTTGCTCATACGAGGCTACGACCAGCATGGCAGATACAATAAGGCAAGGTTATGGTATGACACACCCAATTGGTGGCGACGATGTACTCGCCAGGTGGTCATTCCTACGAACGATGAACTCTGTTGCATGCTGCTCAAAGAATGCCATTTGGACATTTCTGAAAAGACAAGACGTTGAACAACCTGGCAAAGCACTACTAGTGGCACAATATGCAAATCAACGTGGGCAACTTTTGCAAAGCGTGTGACACGTGTCAATGACAAAAATCCTGTCGCACATGGCCACCCGGACTTCTGCAACCACTCCCTATTCCTACGGAACCATGGACTGATGGAAACTGGGGTAGACCTCAGGGACGGGATCAGGCTCACTAAGAGCCCCCTAGGCAGGACTAATTGTTTGTGAGAGGGAGTTACAGGTCACACAGACTGAAATGTAGGTTTGTAGAGAATGTGAATGTCAGAGTTTTCTCTTGAATGAGAAATTATATGATCATAGCTTTCTAGCAAGCCCTTATATGCCTCAGTTTTCCAAGGAAGCACTGAGATACACTCTGTCAAAGTTGACCCTCTAGCACTCTCCTATCCTAGCGGGATGAGTGGTAGTCACCTTGTCACACATGAGAATTATGTCTCACACGAGCTGCACGTCCAATAAACATGGAATGCTCCTTCATTGAAGTCTCTTGGATGTCCTCCAGCCGGCTTTTCTCCTTCAAGGCCGCTCTCAGTCGTCCTGGTCAATAACTATGCCGCCTTTTGAGCTGAAAGTGCTCAGGTCGTAAATTGAATCCGACCCATGATCTCCAAACTTTGGAAACCCGTATCTCACTCAAACACACTCTGAATTGAGTTCTGTAAAGTGTGTTGGAACATGTGAAACATCCTCTATGAAGCTCTCATGCCAGATGATTTTTATCGAGCAACCCATTTTTGTCAAATTCCGGCACCCTCATATCCATCATTCTTCCACTTTCCAAAAACAATAATCACACAAGTCATTCCTATCCTGCTAAATGCACTGCGCTACCAGCGGCTTGGTCAGGAAGTCTGCCAACATCATGCTTGAAGGACAAAACTTGATCTGCACTACCTGCATCGCCACAAGCTTGCAGATGAAGTTATACCGCAGGTCGATGTGTTTGGTGTGAGCGTGAAACTCTGCATTCCTGTTCAAAGCAATGGCGCTCATGTTGTCATTGTAGATGGTGGTCTCTGCATGTCCATGTGCCGCACCGAGAGGCGTCGACAAGCTGCCAGAGAGAGGAAAATCCTTGCAGTTGGATCTAGCAACTTGAGGATTACTCCGATCCTTACATTGATGACTGCCTCTGAAGGTTGAAGAGTTGCTGAATATGCTGAAAGTTGTTTCACGGGAATTGGATGACTATCAAGGGAGATATGAGCTTCCAAAGTTGGGGTGTGCGTGGCGGCTCTTGGAGCCGGTCGTGACTTGACTTTCGCTGAATAATCGACCAGACCGAGTAACAAATGTCCATCTAGAGATTTTTCTCCAGAAAGACTGCCGAGGCGTCCAGTGGATAATCCACCGGATACTGTAGTGTAGGTTGTTACTGAGGGACTTAGCCAAAATTCTGGCTCGGCGTCCGAAACTCAGTATTACGTTTTATTACTTGGGGACTTGGTCAAAATTCTGAATGCAGGTCCGCGGACAGGTTCTAAACCTCGTCACACCCCATAACTAAAATCGACCCAAACTGGGGTAGTTGTGTCAAAACAGTGCAGGGGACCCCTACATCACATGAAGTGGGATTTGCGCCTTGGGAAAGGCGCTTCGTACATAAAGGAAGGCGCCACGGCATGTGCGCACCATGGAGGTGTTATGCATTTTTGTGGTGGGTGAGACCTGCACTTTGGCAAGCATAAACTGGGTTACACTTGGCCGAATTGTGCACGGCTTGGTGTGTTGGAGAGCTCATGACTAGCCTTATAAGTTTTGGATCATTTCTAGAAAAAGGTTAATGCAAAATGCTGTTATTCCCTTCACAAAATGACTGTCTCTGAATTCCTGCTGACATAGCGTGAGGCAACCAGAAAGCTCATGCTCAGTCTCAGATTCGCCCAACACAGAAGACGTGAACCACTAGAGAAGATCACAATAACGTCGGAACTGCACCACACGGATTTCGTGAAACTTTCTTCTTCACAAAAAATATTAGTGCACTGTATGGTGATGCTGATGGGCGGATGAACCATTGACCAAGCATATTGTCGAGCTGCTGTTTCAGCTCGGTCAGCTCATGGTTGCTTATCTGATAGGCCCCTTGAACTATGGGTGGGCTGCCCGGTTTCAATTCGATGGTATGGTTGATGCCACGTTGAAGTGGTAAGCTTTCTGGGAGTTTTTTGGGGAAGAATTATACAAAATCTTGGATAAGAGATGCGAACTCCTCGAGAACAATCGTGAACTTTGTTGATGCCGATGAGGCCGATGAGGCTTATGAGGCTGTTGAGTCAGTTGCTGCCACTTCCACTTCCTCCATTAGCTCGAGATGTATGAGTCACGCATGAGCCCCTTGTCGAATGCAGCATTTGGCCACCTTGAGCGGTACCGACTGCACTGGTTGTCCCTTTTTGGTCACTACAACTTCCATTGCTGCTTCTATCTTTGTTGCGTCCGCTGTCGTCTTTCGCCTCACGCGCGGAAGTTGTCGCTTGACACCATTGACTTCGACGCAGCTGGCAGCTGTGATTTGTGATGTAACGGGACGTGTCTCCTGCTCCTGTACTTAGGTCATCGTTGGAGTTTGTAGAATGGCATCTAGAGCTCGCTCGAGGGGTTTTCCCCTTTCGTGTCACTCTTGGTGCAATCTTCATCAACGACCCATGAAGGGAGACTTGAATGTTTCAAGTCTCCGGAGGCCCATGTTTGATCTTACCTTGCCCCTCATTCTTGGTCCCAAATGAGGAGGATATTCCTTCGAACTCGTGAGTATGCACGAGATTTTTGTAAATGAAACTCAAAGTTCGTAACAAACAAACTTGAGTTTCATTTTTGATGTGACGACGCAAAATCGTTGCGTGTGTGATCCGTCCGGCGATTTTGCGCCGACGCTAGTATTCCTCTCGCACCTCACTTCCTCGCTTTTTATCCCTTGCCTTGCTCACTTGAGGAGGTGGGGAGGAGAGAGCGAGGACGAGGGCTTGGGGCCACAGGCCTCGGCTCTTGAGGCCCTGCGGCCTCCTGGCCGCCGATCAAGCCACCAACTCGATCGGTGGCTAGTGGCTCAACGGCGGGTGGCCGACCGGTCCCTTGACCGGCCGCCGGCCACCTGGCCGGCCGGCCGCCGGTCAGCCGGTAGCCAGCAGGTGGCTGGCCACTGGCCAATGCTCGCAATAGCAAGAGGTGGCTAGCAACCATGCCTTTGCTATTGTGAGGTGGAGGAGCCAACCCAACCCTCTCGCTACATTCCTTCCCACTTATTATGAACCATCCCAGTTCATGAACAACAAGTGAGAGTGCCAGATAGTGAGTCATGAACATCGTGAAAGAAGTTCAATGATTTCAATCACCAGCTAAACATGAAGAAGTGAATTAAACTTGGAACTGAGATGCAGAATGTCGGTCAGCACAGCTAGCGGCCTCCCCCCTTTAGGCTGGAGCGTTCGCGGGACAACCATATTGGGCGTCCCCAACCTCCTATTGTCGTAGTCCATGAATGCTGCCCTACGGGAATGTTGTTCACATTCTGCGCGTTGAGGTGGTGCCCCCTACCACGTGTCGATCTGAGCGAGCTGCCAGCTCACTCTAGTACTCGTTGACCATCCCTGTGGGCAACCGAGATTTGAGCTCCCATGAGTTAAGTTCAAGTCCACACCCGGTCCAATGAACGAGTTTTTCCCTAACAACCCGTGACCGTAGTACACGCTCTCGGTGCTAGAGTAGACAAAGAACCTTGTATTGGCCGTCAGCAGCAAGGACTACCAGTGGTGGCTGGACGGTTCCCTCTACCGTGTATGGAGCCAACATGCTCACATGAAACACGTCATGTATCTTCATACACGGCAAAAGCAGCAATCGGTATGCCACTGGTCCGATGCGTGCAACGATGGGAAACGGACTAATCCACTTCAATAGACTTTTTCGCACCCCTAACCACTTTAGCCAAAGATTCTTTGTGCTAAGCAATATTTTGTTACCAATGTCAAACGACACCTCACGGTGACTTTTGTCTGCAGATGCCTTTTGTAGTTGCTGAGCAGCTTAAATGTGATCCTCCCCCTCTTACAACAAGGTGTCTATGCGCTAGGCAAAGGCTTGAGCAGAAGGAACGTGTCCTCCTTTACTCCCACTCTTCACAAATGAAGAGGGAACCATGAGATGCTCAGAACTGTTCAACACAAACGGTGTGAACTGCGTACACTCGTTCACCTAGTTATCTACTACAAGCTCCACGGTGCTAGGAATTCATCCTCGTTACTCAGGGCATGATCCACGTACATATGCAACATCTGCTCCAGAGTGCGATTCATGTGCTCTGTTTGTCTGTCAGTTTGATGGTGAAACGTTGTCGACATTTGCGACTCGCTACCAAAGTACTAGTGCATCCTTTGCCAAAACGTACTAGCAAGATTTCTACCTCGATTAGAGATGATATGCAACGAAAAGCCATGGTACTTTACGACACTCTATAAGAAGAGACAAGCGGTCTCCTCACCGTTCACATCTGTGGTTGTAGGAATGAAAAGTGTCGTCTTTGTCTGAAGATCCACAACCACTAGTATTGCATCGTGGCCACGGGGCGTATCCGGGAGACCAGTAATGAAGTCCATTCTGACGTACTCCCATGGAGTCTTAGAAACGGGAAGCTGTTGGAAAAGTCCAGAAGGATTTTTGTCACTAGCCTTATTCCAAAAACATGAATTGCATGTCATGCAATACTTATGGACATCGACACTCAATCCTGCCCACCAATAGTGGTCCGAGTGTGCCTGTCCGCTCGTTCAAGGTCTCACATGACCTGCGACCGACGGGTCATAGAACTGTGAGATAATCTTTGCTCGAAGGTTTCTTGAGTCCGGTACAACAACTTGTTCTCCATGCCTGAAGATTTCTGAGGCTTCCTCCAATCGTACTTGTATTGATTTCAAGAATCCTAAAACAAAGGATCCACAGAGTATCTCATCCAGATCTTGTTTACAAGACCGTTGTAGTGGATTAGCTCTTGAGGTGGTTGCCGCAGAGGTACAGATGGATCTAGTGTTTGCACTACCAATGTCACAATGGCCATGAAATATCCACCGACCTCGACGGTTGCTTTAACTTCCACAGGCTGTTGGCTTAGTGGATTGGCCACGTTGATGCGAGATTCTCATTCACAGGGCCGATACTCCCATGTGATTGAGAATCTACTCAGGAATTTGCTCCAAGATGCCTGTCGTCTTGACAAGTTCGTGTTGAATGGTATGCACCTTCTCTACTGGCTAGCTGGCTGGCTGGCTGCACGGACAGACGAGACATGCACTGCTCTATGGAGTACATCCACTTGGTCCGTTCTGAGATAGGCCAGGAATGAACTGCTCATAATGGATATGTCCCCTTGAAATCAACACACCTTTGTGGCCTAGTTAGAACAGGCGCCAGAGCTCATGGGTCGTGGGTTCAAATCCCATGACGGCCGCAGTATTCTTTGTGGCCCAGAATGGGCCAGGAAACATTTAGGAAGCTTACTAGATCCTGCCTTGAGGATGACAATTGGCGGTCTCAGGACACGCCAACTAGGATGGTAGGTTGAGGTTGGCTCCTGTGGAGCCACTACGAGCAGAAGCATGAACAAAGCTGTGCAAGCATAAAAGCCTATACCATGCATGCATCCATTTACACTTCTTGCCTTTGAGACTCCTCACAGAGTGTTCAAACAAGGGTAGAAACTAAAGACCTTCATGCGAACTTTGTGAGGTTGCAAGCTGAACGAACCTAAAGTGTGGATCCCTTGTTCGAGGGCTGTATGCTATCTTGGTTGCAATACCAAGAGTGGTTGGGGGCCTCCCATGTCGGGACCCATTTTCTAGATTGTTGCTATCCGGCGCATTGACAAAGGGTTATGGGCCCACACTTCTGGTTCTAAGGCACGCTTCCAAAACGGTCTCGCACCTGGCTTTGCAGGGTGCACAAGTACCATAGGGACACAAAGATTGGACAGCTCCATCTGCTCCATCGACTCTATCGCCTTCCTCAGGTAGGATGCACACACATGGAGGACTAGGGGACGAGGAATAGCTCTGTCCATGTTGGACAAGACCCTCGAGCCCCAACGGGACAAAGCTCTACCCCTTTAGAAGGTGGTACGACCCCGAGTCCATTTCTCACGACCGCTCCATCACCTAAGGCGATCATCACTGGGAGGGGTATGCAACAGAACCAACTGCAACTTTGACAACGGCCGTGGTCAGTAGCCTCAGCAGCTTCATTGGCCTAAAAACAGCAGAGTAGCAGAGAGGCAAAGAAGACGAGCAACCGTAAATAGAAAATGGCGGATCCAACTCCTACCCGCCTTGAGGCGGGTATATCCAAATTCATAGGGACAGGTTTTCCCTTGTGGAAATGGCAGTTTGATATTTTCATGAATGTGTGTGGCTACCTCAACATCCTAAAAGGGACCAAAACAGCACCCACCGATGCGATAGTGGCTATGCATGCATCTGACCTTGTAGCATGGACGACGAAGAACACCATGGCTCTTGTCATACTTGTGACATCAATCAACGAGACTCAACACTCCCACATCACAGGATGCACATCGGCCGCCGAGGCCTACAAAAAGCTCTCATTGGTGCATCAATCAAACACCCTATAGAACTGACTCTTCATCTTCCAAAGGTTGATGTCAATGAGGGTGAGCAAAGGATAATCGATATCCGCATTTCTGCAGTCGTTCAACCACGTGCTATAAGAGGTCCAGCAAATGGAATGGAAACTTGACTCCAAAATGCATGCTATGATCCTTCTGATGGTACTGTTGGAAAGCTGGGTGTCCTTGATCACCGTATTTTGTGGTTGGAAGGAATCAGATCTGACGTATGAGGCTGTCGCCGAACACGTCCGCAACAAGGTCAAGCGACTCAGTGGCAGTTAGGCAAACATTTTAGCCTATGCCTCTCACTTCAGTGCACAAGGTGTAGGATGTTGCTCTGGTCAAGGCAACAGGGGAAGAGGTGGCAGTGGAGGAAAAGGCAATGGTGGCAGGAAGAGTCCCAAGAAGCCCAGCAACTGTCACAACTGTGGCTCGGCTGGGTACTGGGCTCGGAACTGTCGTAGTCCCGAGAAAGAAGGTGAGATCAAGGGTGGAAAGGAGAGTAAGGAGCTCACCAACATGTTGACAGAAGGGTTGCACATAAAGGAGGCATCACTCCTTAGGCCCGAGGCATTCACACTTGACTTGGGCACCAACCACCACTCCTCAAAAGAGAAGGGTGGATTTGTCTCCATGGCCGAATCTGACATGTGCATCAAATGTGCAAACGGCAGCGTTGTCCAAGCCATGGGTAAAGGGAATAAGGTGATCATGTTCAAAGTGAACGGTGCCAAGAAGGAGTTCAATCTGTAGAAGGTGGTGTACATGCCCTCTTTCATAGCGAACCTGCTGTCGGTCTCACAAATCATCAATAACAACATGACCGTATTGTTCACCAACAAGAAAGCCGTGGTCCTAAAAAACACGGACATTAAGATTTTGTACACCAAAGACGGCCTAATGCTTTAAGTTCCAAGAGTTGAAGGCCTCTACATGCTTCAAACCAAGGTCACAAAGGCGTCGGATGAGGGCCAAGCATGTGCCATCAAGACAGTGGCACCAAAGCCAAAGGATGCACCACGAGTATCTGCTACAGCCGCCCAACCAAGGACAATGACAATGAGCTGTGGCACTGGCGATTGGCTACTTGGCCAACAGCACGTTGCAGAAGATGTAGGAGCAAGAGGTGGTCCGCGGAATGGAAGGGTGCACCATGAATCACGGAGAAGGGTGTACCCTACTAATCATTGATGTTGATCATTTACTTGAAACTAGTTTAGGTTTCTTTAACTTTGACACGGGTTTAACATAGGTTATAGTACCTTTCATTTCGACAAACTAAGGCATGCACTACTTTAATTTTGACGAGAGGCCCTGGTCAATTCCGCGGTGCTGCTTAAATTTGACTACCGGACATCATCATCCGAGCGTGGAGGATACCACGTGGAGTGTGTGATGCTTGTAACCGGCCAGATCTTTCAAGTATGTCCTGACAGATAGTACTTCCTGACCTTCATGGAGGACCAGAGCTACAAGTTGTGGATCTCCTTCCTCAAAACCAAGGGAGAGGTCAAGGAGAAGCTCCGCGAGTTCATCGACATGGTAAAGCGGTAAACGTCCAAGAAGGTGAAGTCACTCCAAAGTGACAACGGGGGTGAGTAAAAGGCATGGAAGCCTTGGCTCAAGCATCATGGCATCCGCCATGAGAAAACAACCCCTTACAGCCCCCAAAGCAACGGCGTAGCCGAGATATTGAACCAGATCCTTCTTGACATGGTGCAAAGCATGCTCTTTGACGCCAAACTCCCACCTTGCTTTTCAATTGAAGCAGCAACAACGGCATGCTACCTCTTGAACCTAACATCAGTAACCACTTTGTGGAGGCATGGAAAGGAGCAGGACAAGCAGTTGAAGACCCCACAAGAAGCATGGTCGGGAAAGAAACCTAACGCCTCTCATCTGAAGGTGTTCGGGTCAACTGCAAGGGTGAAGATCAAGTCAGGAGAAGGTGGAGGAAAACTTGAGGCGTGTTCCAAGAAGTGCATCATGGTTGGATAGGAAACGTCACAAAAAGCCTATCAGCTTTGGGACCAGGCAGTAGGCAAGCTTGTGAGGAGCCACAACGTCAAGTTCAACGAATGCACCCTTGGAAAGGGAGAGCTGCTAGACCCGATGCTCGCTCCCAAGGTAGGAGAGTGAATAGTGTTGCTTGAGTCCAAAGACCAAGCACCCAACAACTGGCTCACCTTGCCAGCAGGTGGTGGGAATGGGAGAGCAGCTGCACAGGATGATGCATCATCTGACATGGACGTAGATACGGAGGCGTCTGGGGCTTCCAAGTTTGACTTGGAGTCCGACGATTCTTCCGACGATGACGACGACAACACACCACCACCTAGGATAGCACTAGCAGCACAACAGGAAGGCGCACCAGCACCTTGGTACAGTTTGTGACCGAAGAAAGAACTTTTGTGGTATGAGGATGATTGGACCGGCCTTAGCTGGTCGTGCATGGCTCATAGAAAGCCATCCATATTGACGGAGGCGATGAAGGGCCCGGATGTGTCAAAGTGGAAGGAGGCAATGGACAGCAAGCTCGCGTCCATGTACGAGAACGGCACGTGGGTGCTGGTGGATAAACCCGACAAGGCTCACGTGGTGGGATCCAAGTGGGTCCTTTGAGTGAAGAAGAAGCAAGATGGCAGAATAAAAAATTTCAAAGCGAGGGTAGTAGCTAAGGGGTTTTCTCAACACCCTGGCTCCAAGTACAATGAGACGTTCGCGCCCGTCATGACCTTTGCCTCCATTCGCTCTCTCCTTACTATGAAACACCCAAAGAACCTAGAGGTGCACCATATGGATGTGATGACAGCTTTCATTTATGGGAAGCTCGATAAGGAAGTGCTAATGGAGGTGCACGAGGGAGTAAAAGCTCCCAAGGGCAAAGTGTGCAAGTATGTGAAAGCCCCTTTTGGGCTGAAAAAGGCCCCAAGGATGTGGTACATAGAGATGGATAGTTTCATGACTGATCTCTCCTTTGCGCATTGCCAGAATGACCCGAGCATGTACGTGCATGATGATGGAAGAGGGCTAATACTGGTTGTACTGTATGTGGATGACCTGATCATCTGCTTGTCTTTGGTCGAGCTACTAGATGAGCTCAAGTCTGACCTCAGCAAAATGTTCAAGATGAAGGACATGGGTGCTCTCGAGCTCTATCTCAGGATCGCCATCCACCGCAACCAAGCAGCACGCACCATCAAACTCCACTAAACCAAATGTATCGGTGAGGTACTGAAGCGCTATCACATGGAAGAATGCAAATCTGTCGGCACCCCTATGGCAACCGATACCAAGCTGAAGGCCTCCATGTCGCCAAGAAATGAAGCAGAACAAAGGGAGATATAAGACATCCCTTACCAGTCCACCGTGGGTAGCATCATGTACGCCATGGTAGGGACTCGTCCCGGCATTTTCATGCTGTGGGACAAGTGAGCAGGTTCATGGCCAACCCAGGGCCATAGTATTGGCAGGAAGTCAAGCGTATCTTGCGCTACCTACAGAAGACGTGTCACATGGGCCTCATCCTTGGAGGCCAAGAAGGTACGGACCCCTGCGCCTGAAGTGCTATACCGACGCCGACTAGGGAGGAAATCGTGATGACCACAAATCCACCTCTGGATACGTGTATATCTTGAATGGCACTGCCGTCTCATCAACCAGCAGGAAGCAAGATTGTGTTTCCGTGGCCATGGCTGAGGGAAAGTGCGTCGCTCCATCTGATTTGTGCAAGGTACGCATCGTAGCTTGCTTGACAAAATGACAATGCCACAGAAGGACGCCAAAGTTGTCCACGTGGACAACCTGAGTACCATCTCGATGGATGAAGATGATATCATCTCCCGGCAAACAAAGCTTATCGACATATGGTACCACTACCCACGTGACCTGATCATGAAGATTGTGGTTGAATTGTAGCACTGAGGAACAAAGAGCATGCTTGCTGACTGCATAACCAAGCCACTGGAGAGCGACTTGCACTATGCAGACATTCGTGGTTTTGGCATGAGGAGTACGACAGAGGAAGGGTGAGCCGCAAGGCATTGATCGAGTCCAGTGAAGGATAGATGCACAGAGGCACAAGGGAGAGATTTGTTGAATGGTATGCATCTTGTCCACTGGCTCGCTGGCTGGCTGGCTGGTTGCCCGGACACAAAAGGCATGCACTGCTCTATGGAGTACTTCCCCTTGGTCTGTTATGAGATAGGCCAGGAATGCACCACTCATAATGGGTATATCCCTTGGAGATCATCATAGGAAACACACCTTTGTGGCCAAGTTGGAACATGCACCAGAGCTCATGGGTTCAAGTTCAGATCCCGCGACAACCGCAGTTTCTTTGTGGCCCAGAATAGGACAGGAAGCATCTAGGAAGCTACTATAGCGAGCCTTGAGGATAACACTTGGCGGTCTCATGACGCACCAAGTAGGACTGTAGGTTGAGGTTGCCTCTTGTGGAGCAACTATGAGTAGAATCATTAGCAAAGCTTTGCAAGTAAAAAAGCATGTATTCTGCATGTATCCATTTATATTTCTTGCCTTTGAGACTCCTCACAGAGTGTCCAACCAAGGGTAGATACTAAAGACCTTCATGCAGACTTCATGAGGTTGCAAACAAAATGAAACTGAAGTGTGGATCCCTTGTTTGAGGGTGATATGTTATCTTGGTTGCAATACCAAGAGCGGTTGGCGGCCTCCCATGTCGGGACCCATTTTCTGGACCGCTGGTATCCGGCGCATTGACAGTTTGATTGTGTTTGGAAAAACACCTATGGATTATGGTCGATCAGGACCTTCACCCCCTTTAGCACCCTTGAGGTAGCAACTCCACGTCTTAAAAACGTGTACTACCGCAAGGAGTTCTTGATCTTCACTCGTGTACCATCTCTACGGGGATGAGCTTCCAGCTCTCATACGCAACTGGGTGACTCTTCTTCATGAGGACTGCTCCAAGTCCTACTACCAACACATCACATCTCAATACATCACAGCACCTTCCATGGTTGCGATGGGTTGGGAAGAGCTAAGACGGGCGCTGTGGATAGAAGCTCTTTGACTTTGAGAAAGACAATTTGGCAATCAGAAGTCCAATTCCAATGCATGTCTTTCCATGTGAGCTTGGTTAGTTGCACTACCACAGTCGAATATCCTTGCATTAACCGTCGGAAATAGTTTGCAAGGCCAAGGAAAGACCAAATCTGCTCAACATTTTCCGGGCATGGCCAGTCCACAACAGCTTGGCACTTTTGTTTGTGGAAACAGATACCATCCTTGCCGACTATGTGTCCAAGGTACTCGAGCTCATCTTGCGGACAGTTACACTTGCTCACTTTTGCATAGAATTTGTGTTCTTGCAGGATTGCAAGGAACTTGTGCAGATTTTCTATGTGCTCTTCCATGGATTTGGAGAAAACTAGGATTTCGTCCACGTAAACTAAGACAAACTGGACAAGTTGCTTGGCAAAATTTTGGTTTTTTTCTCCTTAGAATGTTGTTGGGGCTTTCTTTAGCCCGACGCATAAAGCTTGGAAGTGATAGTGTTCCATGTGCATTTGAAATGTGGTTTTGGGGACATCATCTTCCATAATGTGAATCTGATGGTATCCTTGTGACAAATCCAAGGACAAAAACACTTTTGCCCCTTGGAGTTAGTCAAATAGGTCATCGATCCGCAGTAAGGGGAATCATTTTTTCACCGTCAGCTTGCTGAGTACCCGGTAGTCCACACACATACTTAAACCACTGACCTTTTTGTTCACAAAAGGATCTGCACATCGTACAGTGAGCTTCTTGGCTCGATCCACCCCTTTGTAAGGTTCTCTTTGATTGGTGTTTGGCCTCTCGCCTCTCTGCCAGATTGAGGTGGTACATGGGTCTGAACGGAGGATTCTCCTTCGGTTGCAGCAGAATTGTGTGGCCATGTGTCGTTATGGTGGAAGCCCAGCTGATGGGCTTTGAAAGATATCTGAGAACTCTGCCAATAGAGATTTGATCTCCTGTGGCATATCTTCCTTTATGCCATTCTCCACTTTCTAGAGCTAATCCAAGAAACATCGACACCCTTGTCAAATTCGTTTCTTGACCTGCATCGCAGACAACCTGGCATAGACTTTTAGTCGCGTCGGTGATGGTTATGTACTTGGAATCAACGTAAAGCAACGTTGTCCCTTCCGAAGGATCAAGAATTTTGGTTCAAAGCACATCAGAGCCTTGTTGTCATGTAGCCAGGGATCACCTAACACCACGTCAAATGGGTCGATAAAGTTGAGTACCTTCAACATGACACTCTATGTGAAACCTTGAATGCAAATTCTACTTTACAGTTACCGATCATGGGTACCGTATGGCTGTCACCGCTGACAACTATGCCATTTGATGGCTCGTACTAAAGGCCCACCTGTCGGGGAAAGCCAAGGCTAAAAAAAGAGTCATCCCCTCCAGTTTCAGCTAGTACGTTCATGGCAGCACCAGCTAGATGTCCTTTGAACTGCGTTGTCATGTTACCTCCACTTTTCCATGTGAACAGGCTCGATGACGGCAAGCCAAGTTTGTGGTAAACAAGGAATCTTGACGGCGGATGCCACAGATCCCATGATTCACCTACTCAAATCCACATCGTGTGAGCACGTATAAATTCTGTCAACACCTTCTAATCTTTTCATTTGACTGGGTCAAAATCTTCGACCACAAGACCAGGAAACATGATTGAACTCATTGCTTTGCGAACGTTTATTTCAATCATCCTATCACAAGACTCTTGCATAGTGGTTGGTGTTGCCACTACTAAGCATGTACGATCATGCATCTCATCTGGAGATCCAAGGTTTAGCAGGCAATGCTGGTTAGCAAGTGTAGAATGAGGCTCGTCAAGAGGAGAGAAAACAATAGAGAAATTTGAATTCGTAAAAAAATCAAATTGTTTAACATCCTCATCTTGAAACATGAACCCACACTCGTGATCCAGTTTTCCCCTGAGTGGTCCCCACTAGTGTCACTTAGGGGTTGGAAAAACACGTCCCACGACTCTGTCCATTACCACGGTTGGGCCCATTGCCGCGACCGCAGCCCTTTCCATGGCCCTTTCCGCGGCCTCCTCTTGCACCATCTCCACGAGATGCCATAGCTGTGGCCAACGACGTGGCCTCTTACCCACCACCAGTAGCCTAAGGACACTAGGCCCTAAAGTGGCCAGGCTACATACAGTTGTGGCGGAGCCCATCGCGGAAGGCTGCGTTGCGACGCTTATTGTTGCAGCTTGTCATTGTCACGGTTGCACTTGTTGTTAGGGTTCTAGTCTCCAACAGCCTCCTTGGCTGGAGGGTTTGCGGGTTGCTTGCCCTTGGTCTCGCCTTGTTTTCCGACTAACCCACCAGCCCCTGCAGCGTCTATGCGCATGTTGCGGTCTTGTTGTGCACGAATGTTTGGCCATATATCAGAGTAGTGCTTTGGATTTTCCGAATACACTTCACTCATGTAGTCACGCAACTCCCTCTAGCTTGTCCAAGCTTGGCCAGTTGCCGTCTTGGTGGTCTTGTCCTTCTGTTTCTTGCTGGAGAGACCATCACACAAATACTCTAGCAACATGCACTATGGGTACTTGAAGGTCTGAGTGCCATCATTCTCAGTAAAGCTTTTGGCTTCCTCCACGAGTATGGTGAGTTCACTCAAGTAGGCTTCGAGCAAGCTACCCAGCTGCCTGAAGTCTTTGATATTGTGGAAGGTACGTTGCGCCTCATCACACTGGGTGTATTTCTTACGCATGATCATGTAGAAGGCCTTCTACGGCATGGGCTACCACTCAAGGTGTGGATGTTGCGCATCCCACTCCTTGACCACATACTTGAAGAGCTTTTCCTCAAGTGGCGTTGTGGCAAGGTCGCCCCATTGATCGAGTGACACCTTGTGGATACGCAGGATGTTCTCCATACGATTCAGTCAGCCGGTCAGCTTCACGCCCTTCTGAAATATCTCCACACTATAGAGGAAGGACGTGTTCATCATCGGCCCCAAAGTCATCGAGGTAGGTAAATTGTTGCTACCACCGGTGGTGGCATAACCACCAACAACCCACTGCGATTTCTGTCGCATCCATACCTAGGTCACGCTCTGGAATGCCTTGTCAAGGTCGTTGCATCGACGGCTTGCCTCATGAGCGGCCTGGCACTGCAGCTTGCAATCATGGTCAAGGTCCGTGATGCTCTGTTGGACGTGGGCCAGCAGGTTGGTGAATGCAAACTTCAGTTCTAATGTCGTCAGAGTGTCGGCAATAGCCTCTAGGATCTCGTGCTGTTCGTGCACCTTTATCCACTACACAAGGGTACGGTTCGCGTACACGCCTCCAAGGTGTCCTCACTTCTGTAGGATGCTGTCTTCAGCGACAACGCTTGAGTGGACGCTGGTCTGCCCCATCACGGCCACATCGTAGGAAGGGGGTCTCGTCCCCAGTCCTCCAGGTGATGGCGTACCTCCACCGTCGATGGTGATCTTGAGTAAGCCCGCCGCCTCGGCAGCCAACTCAGCAAGCCTTTGCCGGTCATTCTGAATTTCCTTTGAAGCACCATCGTCCGGCTCGTTCTTGCGGGAACTTCCTGTGTGGCTGCTTTCAGTGCCCTTGTTGCTCTTAGAAGCCTCGCTGGTATCGGTAGCTTCAGGCGATCCAGGAAGCATCTTGCCCTTCTTAAGAAATCAGCTCAAGTTCGACGCACAACGATGGCAATGATCACGATCTTTGTTGCCTTTGCCATCAACGGTGGCGTGCTCTTTGTTTGGATCCACGTATTGGTGGTCCTGCTTCAGCACGTCGTCCATCGCTTGGGGGCACCACATGCAAGTTGACGTGTTCATCGAGCACTTTTTTGGCTTCCTTACACTTCTCAGTTTTGCCGAGGTTGGCACCGGTTGTCTTTGGCGGTACGGTTGCCATTCATTTTGCAACCGTGCTTGTGGTGGTGGCTCCCAAGACTTGGAGTCCGCCGAGGGCGTATGGTGAGGCCCTCACCACCTTGCCCTTGTTTGCCTTGGATGGTCTGGTACTTGCCATTCTGTCACCCATGCAAATAGCACGTGAAGACCGTTGTGAGGATCACCCCACAACTTTGAGGAGGTGTCACCTCCCAAATTCTTTTTTCTCTCAAAATTGGTGAGGCAGTTACAAACATCAATTCTTTTTTCCTAGGACGCCACGGTCGGCACAACCACGTGGTAGAAAAATCAGATTTTTCTAGGCCGCCACGGTCGGCACAATCACATGGATTCTGAAACTAGCATGTCTAAGCTGTAACTCACAGTACTTGGTAGAGAATAGAATATAGGAAAACAAAGAATTATAATTCAAGGGAATGACAAGGAGTGTGATTGTCGCTCACAAAACAAAGGGAAAGTAGGAGAGGAGTTCTAACTATACTTAGCAAATTCTTGACTCCCTCTTTCCTTCTTCTTGTCTTCCTCTTGTCTTCTTGTCTTCCTTGACCTTCTCTTCACGTTCCTTGACGCCTCGTGCATCTCTTGACAGCGTCTTTCTTGAGCCGGCGGCATTGGAGAAGCCGTCAAAAATCTTCAAGGTGTCACCTTCCTCCTTTTTGGGAGCTCTCAGGCCGTGAGAGTCCCTAATCCTGGGAAATGACGATGTCCCATTTTTTGGATGAAGGAGGAAGGAAGGAATCTTGAAAGGAGGGAAAGAGATAGTGTTTTGGTGGTGGGTACTCAACACCCCGTCCCACAAAAATACAATTATCCCTCTCAAGGTAAGAGGAAGCCCAAAGAAATGAGGGTGGCAAAGAAGAGCTCCTCAAGAGCTTTCTAACACACTTTACGGCGGTTGAAACGGATAAGTGTAGATGCCGTACCCCCCTGTGGCATTTTTGCTAGTGTTGTAGCTGCTCACGGCATTTTGTACCTGTCATAGCCGCTGGAACCGTTGCACAGTTAGTTATGAGGGTTTTTTGACTTTGAGAACCACTGTAACGTGTCGTGTCTCTAGCTCCTGCACTTAGGTCGGCGTCAGAATTCGTGGAATGGCGTCCAAAGCTCGCTCGAGGGGCTTTCTCCTTTGCATCAGTCTAGGGGCAATCGTGATCAATGACCCGTTCGGGGAGACTTGAATATTTCAAGTATCCGGAGGCCTATTTCCGCTTTTACCCTGTCCCCTCATCCTGGGTCCCAAACAAGAGGGATATTCCTTCAAATAGGATTTGCCCATGTTTTTTGTAAACAATACTCAAAGGTCGTAGCAAAAAAACTTGAGTTATGGTTTTTACGCGACGGTGTAGAATCATCGCGTACAAGGCACGTCCGGCAATGTCGCGCTGGTGCTAGTATGTCAGTGCAATCTGAGACTCTTGCTTCTCATAGTGCTTCCTGCTCCCTACCTCACAAGTTCAAATCCCCCCTGCAGCATTACTCCACACCCCACCTTACCAATTTGTCCCTCCCTGGGCTACCCCTCCCTGGGCTACACCAGGAATTTCCCCCCTTTTCTCAACAGGCTACCCCACTACTTTAATCCCAACATTATCCTCCTCCACAATCTGGGCCACCTCACCTTCCCACCACCTCACCTTCCCACCACCTCACCTTCCCGCCATCTCACCAGCTCACCTCACTCGACCACACCTTCCCAACAGCTCACCTTCCCACCATCTCACCACCTCATCTCACTCCACCACCACACCTTCCCAATAGCTCACCTTCCCACCATCTCACCACCTCACCTCACTCCACCACCACACCTTCCCAACACCTCACCTCCCCACCATTTCACCACCTCACCTCACACCACCACCTCACCTTCCCACCATCTCACCACCTCACCTCACTCCACCACCACACCTTCCCAACACCTCACCTCCCCACCATTTCACCACCTCACCTCACACCACCACCTCACCTTTCTTTCCTGTTTAGCTACTTAGCTAGAGGCAGCTCTTGTTCATTCACTCATTTCAATCAAACAAATTCCTTGTGCTCTCAGTTCTTGACATAGTATTCCCCTTGCACCTAACTTCCTTGCTTTCTTTCCCCCACCTCGCTCACTTGAGGAGGCGGGGAGGAAAGAGCAAGAACGAGAGCTCAAGGCCACAGGCCTCGGCCCTCGAGGCCTCGTGGCCTCCTGGCTGCTTATCGAGCCACCAGCTCGATCGACGGCTGGTGTCTCGCCGGCGGTTGGCCGACCGGTCACTTGACCGGCTGCAGGCCACCCAGCCGGCCGGCTGCCGGTCGGCCGGTAGCCAGCAGGTGGCTGGCCACCGGCAAACACTCGTAATAGCAAGGGGTCGCTAGTGACCACCCCCTCCCTCTTGCGAGCTGTGGGAGCCAAACCGGCCCTCTCGCTACATGCAGATTGTGGTGGTAGAGGAAATCACGTCCGAGAATGATTTTGTGGTCACTCATTGGACATGACCTTCAGACCGTTACATCCTGCAAGACTCCCAATTGAAGTTGTAGTGGTTCTTAGAGTCTCCATATTTGTAATCTCCCATCGATGTTTTTTCCTTCAAACACTCCTGGTTTGGTCTGCAAACCCAGCTTTCCAACCACATCGTTGCTTACGAAACTATGAGAGGCCTCTCCATCAAATAGTGCTGGTACCGTTCTGTGACTCTTCCAACCTTGGGGTGGCACATTTAGCAGTATCACCAGTTGGTCATCCTTGTACCCCTCGTAAAACTTTACTATCTCAAAAACCCTCTGCAGCATCGTGAGCCGTTCACATGGACGATTGTTCGGCGCAGAGCGCTCCTGCTGAACAAGAGTTGCGCCTTTCGCTCCTGGCCTTTTCCGTTTCATGACTCATATTTCTGTGACTTCTCCCCCTTTTTGGCCCACTGCTTACTTTGGCAGTTGCTGGTAATGTGGCAAATCGTTTCGCAGTTGTAGCAGGTACACGTGTCTTGCTGTACAATGGCATCTACTTCCATGGGAGTCGAGGAGTCCTCCGACTGATTCTTTTATTCCCATGACAATTGTGGTTGGGAGGTTGCTAGCCGTAGGATTCCTATATTCAAGCGTTGTAGTCAGCACTGTTGATCCTTTTTTCTGCTACAATCATCCGCGATAAGTTGTTTTGGATGCCGAAGATGGTGATTGCTCACTGGATGTCTCGTTTAAGGCTATTGTTGTAGTGAAAAGAGAGCTCGTCAGGGGCGATGATCTTGCGGAATCTCCACTTATGCTTTGCCACGCTGGACTGCTGATGGAGATGCTGGAGCTTATGCCGAGCGTCAGATTTCTTGTTCAGCCGTCTAAAACATGCGAGCATTGTGCGTGAGAACTCGCTCCAGTGGGTTGGTGGTGTTGAAATGGTGTGCCCCTTGCCATGAGTGCCGTCGATCATACTCCCTGGTTTCACCATTGAGGAGTGGTCAAACAGCTTATCAGACTTTGGATTTTGATTCCTTTGATTTTTCCATGCAAGATCGAGGTTTGAATCGCTCAATTTGAGTGAGTATTCAGAAAGTTAGCCTAGCCCGAAGTGTTGTGTTGGGCAGGTGGAATCTGGTACCCGCCATGGGTGGCGCGATAATCCACCGCAAGTGATCCAAGTTCGTCTCCAACGAGCTCCAAATGCGCCAGATGCATGAATGAAGTGACTAGAGGGTTCTCCTTGGCCAGGGTGAAACTCTCCTTGACTTTTGGGCGAGGAAATGTGCTCCAACGGGTCATCGTCGAAGCGCCTCCCGTTGCCTAGCGTGCAGGGCAAGGTGGGCGGCTCCACCAAGGGCTACTTCAACGGCCGTAGCAGGGGCTCTACTGCTCAGATGTGGGCACGCTTGGATGCGCTGGAAAGTGTATATCACTGGCTATAAGAATCTGTTGTAACATGACTATGATAACCAACAAAAACATGTTTTGATTCATTTCTACTGAATGCGACGTGTTCCACCCACTTCTATCCGTGATCCTTGTGCTCCACACTCTACACCATTGGTGTCCATTGGCTGCCCCAAACATTGGTAGCATGCATCAGTGAGACGAAGGCCCTCCTTGGAGCAGATCAACCCGCCATTGCGGGTAGATCTGCTCCAAGGGTAGAACACCTGCTGTTGGCAACATGAGACGGGCGCTGTTGGCTGTGGATGAGGCTCCGCTGGTCTCCTACTGCCGTTGGATGGCCTTTAGGTCAGACCACCAACTAAGTTTCATGCCACGCAAAAGCGCGACCTTGAGGTTAAATATTTTTCCGGTCGTCGTTGACCCCAGCGGCTGTGAAGTACACCTCCAAGCTCGGCAGCCACATCTGAATCATCAGTCCCTTAGAATTTGTAGGATCAGACGGTTTGGGTGGGGCCGGACTAATCTTGGGTTCATTTGAGAGTTGGGTATTCCTCTAGACAAGCACCACGTCCTATTCACTTGTGTTATTAAGAGCCTCCATCGTGATGTTGAGTTGTTGGAGCAGATGGCTGTTGATCCCGTCGAGCACGGAGATACGGTTTGCAAGTTCTCCGTTGACCCGCACCAGTCGTCTGCCACTTGTCATTCCCGCTGAAGACGTCGAGGCTGTCCATAGGGACGGCTGGTTTACCGCCATGGGATCCATGACTGGGTTGGTCGATGGAGCCGTCGTGGTTGATCCAACTGTTACATAGCCTGCCACACCAGTGTTTGCCGCCTCTTCAGGGTTTGCGTGCATAGGCACATTCTACTCCTCCATCACCGAAGTTGTCACCAAAGACCTGCTATTGGTCGTCGGATGCGCTCACTCACTTCATGTTGTGGTCGCAAATTCTGTAATGTCTTGACATGCGAGATGTGCTGACGGCTTGTGTGAGGTAGTCCTCCAGATGGGTAAAGTAGTCAGATGTCTCTCCAGCACCGTTGCGCTGTGAAACCAAGTGCTGTGCCAAACGGAGCATAGATTGTGAACAGGTAGAAGTTGCGAGGCAGAACACGGTCAATGATTTGGGATACATAAGCCATTTGTAATTAGCTGTCAGCATACTTTGATGATACGTGTCAAAATGACCGGATACATATACAAGTGTAGATGAGTTATAAATGAGACATAGTCGGGGTCGTCTAGACGATTGTTGAGCGACGCGTGTGGAGTCGCATCATGAGTGGTTGGATGGAGAACCTCCACCACGGAGTCGGGGGGCTTTGAAGATCGACGGCGAAGATGTGAGATGCATCTTTCTGTAGCGTAAAAGCCATTTTTAGGATTAAAAATGGCGTTTAAACATAGTTCCCAGGTTTTCGGGGGCTCGACACCGATGTCTCGACAAGTTGAGGTCCGAAAAATAATCTTGGGCTAGAGTCTAGTTTGAGTCTAGCCCGGATTCGGCCCATAGGCCGGATTTAAGGCAAGAGGAGTGCCGTGATGGAAGATCCATCGCGTCACTCCTCCTCCCCTCTAGTTGGCCGCTAGGGTCTTGTTCCCACATGGATGTGCCACGTGGAACGATAGGTTTTAGGTTGTATGTTTACAAAAACGCCCTATGACGACTACGTCCATTTGTGGAGCGGTTCGTCTTAGCCAAAAGGGCTGAGGCGACCATTCGCTACCTCTACTTGGACTGACTATTCTGAGGGCCTACGTTTTGGTTCCACAGTTAGTCGCAAAATAGCCCACGGCTGTTACATTGGCATCGGAGCCAATCGACTTCCGCTGTCTGTTTGATCGACTTGACGAATGAGTTCGTCCATCGATCGAATGCCTAAGAAAAAAAAAAAGGAAAATCGGCCGACCGTCGATATTGTTGCTTGCGCTATTTTGTCGCGGCAAAACGCCCCCCGTTGGAGGCGAGTTGTCTTGCTTGCTCCAGACCCAGACAGGCCGAGAGCCCGACAGAAGGAGGACGAGCAGACCGAGCAGCCCGACAGACCGAGCAGTCCGGCAGGCCGCAAAAGAAGAAAAAAAAATCGGAGGGAAAACACTGCCTGAAAGGCAATGCCTATCCTCCCCCCTCGTAGGCGACAATTTTGCTGAGGGGGAAGAGAGGGGTGAGCTCCCCCACGACGCCAAGGTGGAGGAGAGGGGACGTCTTCCCCTCTTCCCCCCCCCCCTTCTCTTGAGGCCCGACAGACGGGGGAGGAAAGAGGACCTCCCCCTCT
>SZWC01000609.1:32195-121097 GCA_023375785.1 Penium margaritaceum | reverse complement strand
CGTCGCATTCAGTAGATCTGAATCGAAACACGTTTTTGTTACTTAGCATAGTGAGATTACATCAGATCCTTATAGCCTGTGATCTAAGCTTTCCAACGCATCCAAGCACGCCCAAAACGGAGCAGTAGAGCCCCTGCTAGGGTCGTCGAAGTAACCCTTGGTGGAGCCGCCCACCTGGCCTTGCACTCTAGGCAACGGGAGGCGCTTCGACGATGACCCGTCGAAGCGCCTTTCCTCGCCCAGAAGTCAAGGAGAAGTCCATCCTGGTCAAGGAGGTCCTTATGGTCACCTCATTCATGCCCCTGGTGCATTTGGAGGCCATTAGGAATGAACTCGGATCCCTGGTGGTGGAATATCCTGCCACCTATGGCGGGTACCAGATTCCACCCACCCAACACCCGTTTTTCGGGCTAGGCTAACTTTCTGAATACTCACTCAACTCGAGCGATTCAAAGCTCGATCTTGCATGAAAAAATCCAAGGAATCCAAATCTAAAGTCAGATCAGGTGTTCGACGACTTCTCAGTGGTCGAACGAGGGAGTACGATCAACGGCACTCATGGCAAGGGGCACACCATGTCAACAGGATATTCCTCGGTGCGACAAGAAGTTGACCGAAAGTTTGTGACACTTCTGTCATCTATGTTGAACGTTGGTCGAAGTTGTCAAAAAGTACGAGAAGGATTGTCCAAGGATGAGGGCAGTTGGCTGAATTTCCCTTGATCATCGGAGTGAAGATCAAGGTCTTGCTGCGGTGGGCCATTTGTGTAATGACAGAAATGTCCACTCGGAAAGATTGGGGACTTGTGTATGTTGAAGATTTGCCCCTCTGCATGCCGAAGTGCGGCACCGGGAGGCGCCAACGAGCCGCCAGAAAGAAAAAAATCCTCATCGTTGGATCTGGTGAATTGAGGATTGCTCGGATCCTAAAATGGAGGATTGCACCTATAATTTGAAGAGTCACTAAATCCGGTGGAAGTTATTTCACCGGAATCGGACGAGTAACGAGGGAGATATGTGCTTCCAAAGTTGGGGTGTGCGCGGTGGCTCTGGGAGCTGGCCGTGGTTCGACTGCCGGTGAATAATTGACCGTATCGAGTAACAAAATGCCATCTGGGGATTTTGTTCTGGAAGGACTGCCGAGGCGTCTGGTGGATGATCTGCCGGATTTCAGAAGTGCATTTTTGTTACTGAGGGACTTAGCCAAAATCCTGGCTCGGAGTCCGAAAATGAGTAGTACAATTTGCTACTCGGGGACTGTCAATATTCTAACTGCAGGTCCGCAAACAAGTTTCAAACCACATCAATCCCCATCACCAAACACGATGATTATCTCATCGAAACAGACCCCAAAGGCACAAGGGGCACCGCCGCTACACGTAGGGACATCTGCGTCTCCGGAATGGCGTTTTGATGGATCCTTGATGTGTGAGGGCGCCTCGGCGGGCGACGTAGTGCACGCCACCGACTGAGCGGCTGGTTTGGGGTACTTCACTTCGGCTGACATAGCGGGAGCTACGGTGATCCGACTTGCATACGGTTTGGTGCGTTGGAGAGCTCGTGACTAGCCCTAGACATTTTCAGGGTTCATGTTCAGAAACCAGTGCAAAACCGCGTTCTTCCCATCGAAAATGTGACTGTCTCACAACACTATGCAACTCTTAGAAACATAGCGTGAGGCGACCAGAAAGCTCACAGTTAGACTCAGAACCACCGCTCAAAACAAGCCGTGAGCACAGCAGACCCTTCAGGCCACGTTGGAACTGCCCACGACCCTGACCGGTCTACAAATCGCTCACGGCTTTCGCGGTGGACAGGATTGTCGTCGGGGACGACATCACCATCAAGCTCTGAGGTCTCGGAGTTGAAGACTATGCAAATGGTGTAGAAGGAGATGCAACCCATGCAGAAGTATGCAGGCGGCCCTGGCTACGGGCTATGAAGGTGACACTTCGAGCTGCACCTCGCGCATAAGGGGCTGCTGGAGGTCATGAAGGTAACAGAAGTCATCGACGAAGCGACAATGATGGAAGCGCAGAAGGAGGTCTTTGCAAAGAAGAACACGGAGGCGCTCATGTTGCAGAAGTCTGGGATGGCCGAGTCGCAGTGGGGCTACTTCCAAGGCTGCAATCTGGCAGCCGGGGCTTGGAAAAAAATCTGTGCCATCCATGAATCCAAGTTGCTAGCGAACAAAATCTTCGCAATGAAGCGACTCCTGACGGTGAGAATAGAGGAGGGAGATGATGTCATCACCGCCATACAGCAGATCAAGTTACTCGCCTCATAGTGCAATGACATGGGGTGGAAGATCGACACGCAACTGCAGGCGATGGCCCTCCTCATGGCCCTTCTTGAAAGTTGGAGCCCTCTCATTACTGTCTTGGGAGGATGGGCAGAGGACAAGCTCACCTATGGCGCGGTCGCATAATACATCCGCAACAAGGCACAGTGACAGAGTCCTCATCATCCTCATTGGCCCTCATCACCAAAATGCGTGGTGGCAGAAGCGGGGCCGAGGGAGGTGGCGGACATGGCGGCGGCAAGAAGGGTCCCAAGAAGGGTGGGTGCCGTAATTACATGAAGGATGGCCACTCGGCCTGTGAGTGCACCGAGGAGGCAAAGGCCGGCGGCAAGGATGCCAAAGGCAAGAAGGAGCTCCTCAATGGCACTCAAAACCATTACCTCAAGAAGGCCAACCGGTGATGCCTTGGCTCCGGAGCGGAGGAGCATACTCAGGTCAAGAAGGTCGGGTTCATAAATTGCACAAGTCAAGAAAATCCATGGTGGTCGCGAACGACAAGGTCAAACCGGCAGCTGGCCAAGGAGACGTGGTTGTGGAGGTGGTGGTTGGTGGTTGGTGGAAAGCGGGTGCAGCGCGTCATCAAGGACGTGCAACACGTACCCGGCTTGGCTGACATTCCAAGTGTCGGCCGCCTGACTGAATGGGATACGAGGTGCTCTTCAGGAGAAGAGGGGCAGTCGTGCGGAAGGACAGTGGCAGCAAGCCCGTGCTGGAGGCTAAGCGCGAGGGAGGACACTACATTGTGGAGACCAAGGTGATCCCCGTGGCGACAGATTCAATAGACTTGTAGGAACGCACCGTCAACCTGGCCAAAAGAGGGGGAGCTGATGATGAGCTCTGGCACCGATAACGGGGGCATTCCTCACCCATAGTCGTGAAGGAGATGGCAAAACACGAGTTGGTACACGGCCTTGTCATCGACGGTGCGGAAGAGGCGAAAGATGTAGCAACGCACAAAAAGTGCAAGCCTTACATTTCGGGCAAGGCGCGACACAAACTGTTCAACAAAAATGTGAATCACGCCTCGGACCTGCTAGACGTTGTGTCCAACGAGGTGTGTGGACCATTCAAGACGGCGTCAAAGAGCGGCGCACGTTACTTTGTCACCTACACTGATGACTACAGCATAAAACTCTATGTTTACTTCATGAATCAGAAAGGCGAGGTCCTGGATTGGCTTAAAGAGTACGTCGCCGCGGTGGAGAGGCAGACTGATCGAAAGGTCAGAGCACTATGCAGCGACAACGGCGGAGAGTACGTGGGATGTGGTGGGTGGATGAAGCAGCACGGCATAAAATGGGAGCAAACTACGCCGCATTCACCTTAGTCAAATGGCGTGGCGGATCGGGCAAACCAGATGCTGCTAAGCATGGTATGGACCATGTTGGTGGATGCGGATTTGCCGCAAAGCTTCTGGATGGAAGCTGTGTGTACGGCAAGCTACACCATCAACCTCACTCCTATAGGGGTGCTGAAGGGGAAGAGTGGCTGGAAGACGCCAAAGGAGGTTTTGAGTGGGCGCAAACCAAGTGTGGCACACATGAAAGTGTTCAGGTGCAAAGCACAAGCAATGGTGCAGGCTGCGCAGGGGCACGAAAGCAAGCTGGAGCCGCGGGCAAAGTTGTATCTCTTCCTTGGCTATTAGAGCATGCATAAGGCATACAGGCTCTACAACATGCACAAAGAGGAGGTAATCTGCAGCCAAGACGTCGAGTTTGATGAGAAGAAGAGCTACATCAGCAGCAACAACGTGGGCGTGGTGGATTCTTCGAAGACGGGGGAGTGGTTCCAGCTCCTTGACTATGAGGAGGAGTCGGCAGACGCCAAAGCTGAGGATGCGGCATCAGAGCGTGACGGTGCACCAGCGGTGGCAGCCGGCACGGAGGACTCCGTTGACGATCAAGCTGATGAGGAGATCCACCTTAAGTATCCGGGGGATGAGGCCCTGGGTTGCCAAGGCACGCATTCCCGGCAGAGTGTGCATCGGGCATCGGTGGAAAATCCACCGGACGTGCTGGTCATTTGGGTGATGTTTCTCCGGAGCCAAAGAGATCCTTGGGAAGCCGTCCGGTCGATAATTCACCGGAGCGTGCTGAGTTGGAGGGATTGCAGCGGAGGGACGATGCGCCACCAAAGCTACCGTGCCACATGGGGAGGCAGCGAAAAGTGGGGAAGAGCTTCGACGCAAGCACCGGCCAATGGATCATGACGCGGTGAATGCTGGCTGCATCAACGGAGCCGACTACCATGCAAGAGGCGCTTGCACGGCCCAAAAGGGATCAATGGGATGTAGCCATCAAATCGAAGCTGGCATCCATCACGAAAAACGACACGTGAGAGTTGGTTGATAGGCCAAAAGATGCCAAGGTCATTGGCTCAAAGTTGGTTTTGAAGACTAAGTTCACAAAGGAAGGTGTGATTGACAAATGCAAGGCGTGGCTGGTGGTGAAGGGATACGCACAGTGTAAGGGCGAGCACTACAATGAGACGTTTGCTCCCGTCGCCAAATTCACAAGCATCCGGGCGATCCTTGCGGTGGCGGCCGCGAAGGACATGGAGCTCCATCAAATGGATGTAAAGACGGCCTTCCTCAACGGCATCATAGACAAAGAGATCTACATGGAACTGCTAGAGGGGGTGGAGGCACCGGAGGGCAAGGTGTGCAAGCTGCGGAAGTCCTTGTATGGGATAAAGCAATCACTAAGATGTTGGTACCAACAGATGGACAACTTCATGGCACAACTTGGGTTCATGCGCTGTGAGGCGGATCACAGCGTGTACGTGCGGCGTGACAAGCAGCTCCATCAGATCGTTGCACTCTACATGGATGACTTGATTTTGTGCTCGACGGGGCTGCCGAGCCTACAGCGGCTGAAAGAGCAGCTGAGCAGAAGATTCCAGATGTCGGACATGGGGGATCTGGAGTACTACCTCGGGGTGAGCATCACGCGGAAGCGGAGGGCATGTACGCTTGAGTTGGGGCAGGCCAAATACGTGGCCAAGGTGTTGAAGCGGTACGACATGGAGGACTACAAACCAGTTGGCAGTACGGTCTCCACGACCTGCGAACTGAGTCCGACAATGGTGTTGCAAACAAAAGAAGAGCAGGAGGATATGGTATGGGTGCCCTACCAATCGGCGGTGGGCAGCATCATGTATGCTATGGTGGCGACTCGACCGGACCTGGTCTACGCGGTGGGCCAAGTGAGCAGGTACGTAGCCGATCCAAGCCCACTACACTGACAGGCGGTCAAGCGCATCCTCCGCTACCTGCACGCAACGCGGCATGCGCGCTTGAGGTTTGACGGCAAGGAGCGGGCGGACCCTTTGCGTTTGGTGTACTATATGGATGCAGACTATGCTGGCGATGTGGACAAGTGCAAGTCCACATCCGACTATGTGTTCGTCCTCGCTGGTGCAGCGGTCTCGTGGTGCAGCACGAATCAGGACTGTGTCGCCACCTCCATAGTGGAAGTAGAGTACATCGCGCCAGCCAAGGCGGTCGAGGAGGCAGTGTGGCTCCACAGGTTGCTGGGGGAGCTGAGCATGCCACAACAGGAGCCTACGGTGGTGCATGAGGACAACACTGGCTCAATCTCCCTGACCAACAACCTGACAAAGCACAGAAGGACGAAGCACATTGACGTGCATTATCACTACACACGGGACATGGTTGAAAAGGGGTAGGTGGTGCTGCAGCACTGTGGCACGCACAACATTCTTGCAGATTGCTTCACCAAAGCGCAACCCATGGACCGGCACGCATTGAGCGTGGCCGGGCTTGGGATGACCAGCTACGATGGGCTGGAGGGCTCAGAGGAAGATGAGTGAGAGCAAGCAGGAGCAGTGCACATGGCAGGTGCAAGGGGGAAAATGTTGAAGATTTTCCCCTCTGCATGCTCAAGTGCGGCGCCGGGAGGCGCCGACGAGCCGCCAGAGAGAGGATGTTCCTCGTCGTTGGATCTGAAAACTTGAGGATCACTCAGATACTAAAATGGAGGATTACCTCTGAAATTTTACGAGTCGCTAAATCCGGTGGAAGTTGTTTCACCAAAATTGGACTATAAACAAGGGAGATATGGGTTTCCAAAATTCGGGTGTGCACGGCGGCTCTGGGAGCTGGCCGCGGTTCGACTGTCGGTGAATAATTGACCGAAACGAGTAACAAAATGCCATTTGGGGATTTTGCTCCGGAAGGACTGCCGAGGCATCCAGTGGATGATCCGCTGGATTTCAGAAGTGCAGTTTTGTTACTGAGGGACTTTGAGCCAAAATCCTAGCTCGGAGTCCGAAACTCAGAAGTACAGTTTGTTACTCCGGGACTTAGTCAAAATTCTGATTGCAGGTCTGCGAACAGGTTTCGAACCACATCAATCCCCATCACCAAACACGATGATTAACTCATCAAAACAGACCCCAAAGGCGCAAGGGGCACCACCGCTACACGTAGGGACATCTGCGCCTCCGGAATGACGTTTTGATGGGTCCTTGATGTGTGAGGGCGCCTCGGCGGGCGACGTGGTGCGCGCCGCCAACTGAGCGGCTGGTTTGGGGTGCTGCGCTTGGGCTGATGTAGCGGGAGCTACGGTGATCTGAATTGCGCGCGGTTTGGTGCGTTGGAGAGCTCATGACTAGCCCTAAAATGGTTCAGATCATGTTCATGTTCGAAAACCAATGCAAATTTGCGTTCTTCCCTTCACAAAAGTTGCTATCTCACAACACTCTTCAACTCCCAGAAACATAGTGTGAGGCGACCAGAAAGCTCACGCTTAGACTCAGAACCACCGCTCAAAACAAGCCGTGAGCACAGCAGACCCATGAGGCCACAGTGGAACTGCATCCCAGTTTCTGACAGTGTATGTCTGGTGCGTGACACGAGATGCATCTTCATAAATCTTGATGAATCTCGATGCATCAAGAATTCGACCAAAAGGTTGTGATGCTTCTTCTGACAACAATAATACCAATAGATTAGAGGATCAACGTCACGAAGGTTGCTGTAGGGTTCCCAGCTGTTGTGTGCGGAGTCATAGCCATGCTACTTAACAAGATATTCCGTTACTTTGCCACATCGTCGATGGCCGACGATGTCCTCGATGTTGTACTCTGTGTCCTCATCCACTTGTATAGGAGGATGGAGAGGCACATCCCTGCCAGGAAAGTTCTCGTCGGGGTCCCGGTAGTGCTTGAGTCTGCTAATGTGGAATACCGGATGTACTTGTATATTGTTGGGGAGTTTGATTTGCACAACTATGGGCTTTTGCATGCGTGCAATTTCAAATGGTCCGAAACATCGGGGTTTTAGTTTTGAACAGTCGACTCCCTGGAGTTTGATGTTTGCCGATCTGAGGAAGACTTTGTTGCCAACGGCAAACACGTCTTCAGTGCGATGTTGGTTGGCTGCTCTCTTCATCGCCGCTTGCGTCTTTGTGAGCGTCTGGTGTGTTTTATCCCACGTAGTGGAGAAGTTGCAGCATTGGATGTTGACTGCGAAAATGTTGCTCCGGTTGTGAAGTCCGGCTGGTGTGGCAGGAAGTTTGCCATACAACACTTAGAACGGAATTTTGCCCATTGCGGTGGATGTCGCCGAATTACATGCAAGTTCGATGATCAGAAGTCTGGCTGCCCAATCCGTCCTGTGTGGCTCACATAATGTTCGGAGAAGTTGTTCAAGCTTCTGATTGGTCCGTTAGGTTTGGCCGTCGGTTCAATGGTGGAACGCCATTGAAACATGGATCTGATTGCCGTAGCGAGTCATGAATTTGTGCCAAAAATGGCTGGTAAATTTACCATCTCTGTTTCTTGTGATGGTTCTTGGCACACCGTGAAGCCGTAAGATGTTGTGTAAAAGCAGCCGTGCTCTGCCTTTGATGGTGACGGTGGTCATCATCGGAAGAAGTGGGAGATTTTGATAAACTTGTCGACAACCACGAGGATTGCGTCATATCCCCCGGGTGTGACTGGTATTCCAGTGACAAAGTCCATGGAGATGTCAGTCCATGGTTCCGTCAGAGTGGGAAGTGGCTGCAGAAGTCCGGTTGGCCGTGTGCGACGAAACATTTTTCGCTGACATGTGTCACATAATTTGTAGAAGTTTGCCACGACGGTTTGTATTTTTTCCCACCAGGAATACTTGTACGACGCATCGGCGGCACTCAAGATCGCACCGCCACATCTTAATTATGTATACAACCGCTAGCACCTCCTTCTCGTGTAGCCATGATGCAGTCAATCGTTGGATCGGCCAATTGCAGGGCTGGCGCCGAGGTTAAAGCGTTACACAGAGAGGTGAACGCTTCTTGTTCACATTGTCCCCACCATCACTTGTTTTCCTTCTAATTTTGGTTGGAGAGAGGCGCTAACACTCAAGCATAATCCCGTATGCAACAGCAGTAGCAATTGCAGAAGCCAAGGAAAACATGAACGTCTCAGATTTTGGTCGGCATTGGCCAATCAGCGACTGCTGTCATCTTTTCCGAATCCATGATGATTTGTCTGCCGTTGATAATGTGACCCAAAAACTTGATCAAACGATGACTGAAGTCGCACTTCGAGTGTTTTCCAAAGAATTTCTCTTTTTGTAAAACTTTGAGAACTTTTCAGAGATGTCCATCGTGCTCCTCCGAGGTATGGCCATACACCAGAATGTCGTCGAGATGTACCATGACAAAATCATTGAGGTTGGGGCGAACAATGTTGTTCATTGCCGCCATGAACGTTACCAGGGTTTTCATGATTCCAAAAGGCATAACTGTTAACTGGAAATTCCCGTAGCCTGCTCAATATGCCATCTTCTTGATGTCGGCATCTGCCACGCGGATCTAGTGATAACAATTGTGTAGGTCAAAATGAAAATTTGAGCTCCTCGAAGTTGGTCAAAAGGTTAGTGGGCATGGGATAGAGGGAAGCAGTTATTGATGATAGATTTGTTCAACACCCCATAGTTCACGCACATCCACATCACGCTAGCTTTCTTCTTAAAAAATTGTACTGGTGCAGCGTATGGTGACGTGGATGGGCGGAGGAATCTTTGACCGAGCATCTTGTTGAGTGTCTTTTTCAGTTTGATCAGCTCATGGTCGCTCATCCAATAAGACCCTCAAACAGTGGGTCAACAGCCTGGTTTGATGCGATGGTGAATTTTGCGTTGAGGTAGCAGGGTTTTCCGGAGTCTGTCAGGGAAGACGTCCGCAAAATCTCAAATGAGAGGTGCCAACTCCTCACAAATCATCTCAAAATATCTTGATGCCTATGAGGCCGATGAGGAGTTGAGGTTGATGAGGCCGATGAGTCAGCTACTGCCACTTCTGCTTCCTCCATTGGCTTGAGATGTGTGAGCCATGCACAAGCCCCTCTTCGTTTACAGTGCTTGGCCACATTGAGTGGTTTTGGCTACACAGGTTGTCGCTTGTCAGTTGCTACGGTTTCCTCTACTGCCTCCATCTCTGCAGCTTCCGTTGGTGTCTTTCGCCCCACACATGGAAGCTGTCACTTGGAGCCATTGATTTCCATGTAGATTTTTCCACTATTCCTGTCGTTCTACAGATTTTGGTGGTATAGGAAATCACGTCCGAGAATGATTTTGTGACCACTCACTGGATATGACCTCTTGACCGTTACACCCCGTTAGGCTCCCACTTGCAGTCGTAGCGTACTCGGAGTTTCCGTATTTGCAATCTCCAATCAACGGTTTTCCTTCCAATACCCCTGGTTTGGTCTGTAAATCAAGTCTTTGAACCATGTCGCTGCTTGAAAAACTGTGAGAGGCCCCTCCATCCAAACTGCCGGCACCGTTCTGCAACTTTTGCAACCTCGGGGTTGCACTTTCAGCAATATCGCCGGCTGGTCATCCTCGTACCGCTCGTCAAACTTAGCGATCTCAGAAATCCTCTGCGGCATTGTGAGCCGTTCAGATGGGAAATTGTTTGGTGCAAATCTCTCCTCTTAAACAAGAGATGCGTAATTCACTCCTACCCTTTACCATTTTCCGACTCATTTTTCTGCAACTTCCCCCCCTTCCCCCCCCCCCCTTTTTGCCTTCTTCTTGCTTTGGTAGTTTCGAGTGATATGCCTGACTTTTCTGCAGTTGTAGCAGGTGCGTGTGTCTCATTGGTTGACGGCGTCCATTTTCATCGGAGTCGAGGATTCCCCCGACCGGCTTTTCTGGTTTCCATGATAGTTGTGGTTGCAAGGTTGCCAGCCGTAGGATTTCTAGATCCGAGCATTGTAGTTGGCTGTCAATCCTTTCTGCTAGTACGATCATCCATGATAGGCCATTCTAGATGCCGAAGGTGGCAATAACTTGCCGGATGTCGTGTTTTAGGCTGTTGTTATGGTGACAACATAACTTGTCAGGGGTAATGTCTGCACCTGTGATGATCTCGCGGAATCTCCGCATGTACTCTGCCATACTAGACTATTGAAGGAGACACAAAAGTTTACACCGAGCGTCAGAATTCTCACTCAGCAGTCCAAAATGTGCAATCATCGCATGTGAGAACTCGCTCCAGTTGTTTGGTCGCATCTGTGTGTCTTGTCATTGCGGGTTGATCTGCTCCAAGGGAAGAACGCTTGCCGTTGACAATACGAGATGGGCACCGTTGGCCGTTGATGAGGCCCCGCCTGTCTCCTACTGCCGTTGGATGGCCTTGAGGTTGGACCACCAAATCAATGCTATGCAACATAGAAGCGCGGCCATGAGGTAAATTATCTTCCGATCGTTGTTGACCCCAAAAATAGTGAAGTACACCTCCAAGCTCGTCAGCTACATCCGAACCGTCGGTTCTTTGGAATTTGCAGGATGGAACAATTCAGGAGGGGTTGGATGAATCTTGGGTTTGTTTGAGAGTTGGGTATTTTTCTGGATAAGCACCGTATCTCGTGCACTTGCATTGCAAAGAGCCTTGAGGATGTTGAGTTGTTGGATAATATGGCTGTTCATTCCCTCAAGCGCAAAGATACGGTTTGCGAGGTTCTTGTTGATCCGCACCTGTCGTCTGGTGCCACCTGTCGTCTTTGCTGCAGACGTTGAGGCTGTGGTAGGGGCGGCTGGTTTACTGCCGTCGTATCCATGGCCGGACTGGCCGTTGGAGCCATCGGGATTGACCCAGCTGCTGCATAGCCTGTCACACCAGCATCTGCTGCCGCTTCAGGGTTCGCGTGCATGGTCACGTTTTGATGTGCGAGATGCGCTGTCGACTTGTGCAAGGTAGTCCTCCGGATGAGTAAAGTAGTCAGATGCCTCTCCTGCACCGCTCCGCTCTCATACCAAGTGTCATGCTGAATGGAGCATAGATGGTGAACAGGTATGAGTTGCAAGGGAGAACACGGTTTGAGGATTTGGGACACTTCAGAAACTTGTAATTTGCGGTCAGTGTACTTCAATGACAAGTGTCAAGATGACCGAACACATGTATACAAGTGTTGAGTTACATATGAGGTGTAGTCGGAGTCGTTGGGTCCATTGTTGAGCGACACGCGTGGATTAGCATCGTGAGTGGTCAGATCGAGAAGCTCCGCTGAGGAATGGGGGGGCTTCAAAGATTGACGGCAAAGATGCAAGATTCATCTTTATGAATCTTTCTAAGTCTTGATGCATCGAGAAGTTGACTGAAAGGTCATGATGCTTCTGTCGATGTTTCTCGAAAGTGGTCAAAGTCGTCTGAACGTGCAAGAAGGAATCGCTGGAGGGTGAGGGCAGGTGGCCAAATTACCCTCAACCGTTGGAGAAAAAGTTGGGGTTTCGATGCGCGGTGGGCTAGTTGTGTAATGACAGAATTACCCACTTGGAGAGTTTAGGGACTCTTGTACGTCTGGTTCATAACACTCTCCGTTACTCTAAGGGGAATGTGGCTGGTTCATAGTGATGAGGTGCAGTGCAAAAGAAAACTTAAGGATTTCGGAAAAATAAGAATTAATCATAATTAAATGATAAATTTCAAACCTGCCAAATACATCCTTACAATGACAAGAATTAGAATGAGGCATGTGTTCGGTCTTCAGTGCTATGGTTGAGTGCGATGTCATGTCGTGAGTGCTAACTTAAAAAACTTCACCGAGGAGTCGGGGGGTTTGAGATTGTCGAGGCATGGTTTTTAAAGTATAGCGACATCGAGCAATCAACCGAACAATATCAAAACATCGATACATTTTATGATACTTCTGTTGACCATTCTGCAAATAGTCAAAGTTGTGAGAACCTTCAGGAACGAAACACCAAACGTTGAGACAGGTGGCCAAGATGCCCTTGGCCAAACGCTATTAAGAGTTCAACGTGTGGTGGGTCATGAACAGAAGAACACAAATTCCCACTCGTAGAGTTTAAGGACTCTTGTACGTCTTGGAAATAACACTTCTCCCCATTTCAGCCGCGAAAACTTCGCGCATAAGCAGGTGTAGATCAGTGACGACGGTAGTAGCCGATGAGATTATCAGATGATCAATGTCTTCTAGGTTGTCATAAGGCTCCCAGCTGTTGTGCGCGGCATCGTATAGCCGTGCAGATGGTTCTTTTCCCATGGAATCAATGTTCCAGCATGTCTTCAAACACACACTCTGTATCCCTGTCCACATGGATAGGAGGCAGAAGAGCGACGTGTCTACACGTGAAGTTCTCGCAAGGGTCCCAGTAGTGCTTGGGCTTGCTGATGTGGAAGAAAGGGTGGATCGGCATGCTACCAGGCAAGCAAAGGCGAGTGCCGACAGGATTTTGCATTCTCTTGATCTCTAGTGGTCCCGGCCATTGGGCTTTGAGCTGTGCAAATTCTTGTCATTGGAGTTTGATTTTCACCGACCTATGTAGGACGCAATCAACAACAATGAACACATCATAGATACGATGTCGATTAGCTGCTCGCTTCATAGCTCCTTGTGTCAGTTAGAAACGATGGTGTGCTAGTTGTTGATTTATGTACCACAGACACGGTGACTGACTTTGGAGGAGCACTATCTCTGGCCCCACCGCCTGCAGGACAACGCCACGTGGTTGGAGATCCAGAGACACTCAGCAACTGTCACCCCACCTCCCTACGCCCCATGTATCTGCGCCCTACCTATCTGTGTCACACCTACCTGCGTCCGACCTACCTTCACCCCACCTACATGCCCCCACCTCCCTGTGCCCTACATACCTGCACTTCACCTACCTGCGCCTCACCTACGTGAACCCCACCTACCTACGTTCCACCTACCTGCACCCCAGATACCTGCGCCCCAAATACCTGTACCCCACCTACCTACACCCCACCTACATGCGCCCCACCTGCCTAGGCCTCACTTACCTGCGCACTACCTACCTGTACCCCACCTACCTGCACCCTGCCTACCTACGCCCCACCTATCTACGCCCCACGTTCTTGCACCCCACCTTCCTGTGCCCCACCCACCTGCGCTTCACTTACATATGCCCCACCTACCTGCAACCACCCTACATGCGTCCCACCTATCTGCGTCCCACCTACCTGCGCCCCACCAACCTGCGCCCCACCTACCTGCGTCCCACATGGGACTTTCCATTGATCCCGAGGGTTTCTTGCCGGGTTGCACCTCCCAGACTACATGCTGCCATTGAATAGGTTACAGCTTCTTCACTAGATTATTGCAGAAAACCAGGACTGGTGGTTCGACTCCACATGGGGTGTGCATAGAGAGCAAGGATGAGCTCGCTGCTCGCCTGCTCACTACCAGGTTTCCATGTGCTGAGCACTTCTATGTGTTGTTAATCATTTTTCTCACCCTTGTCTTCTGCACTCCTAGTGTGACGCAAGACCCCCATGCATGGTGTTCCGCCTTCCTTACACAGCCCCTTGTATTCTCTCCCACACACCAGCTTGCACCATCCACTGGTATCAGATCCATGACAAGAGAGTGAATCACACGCGCAAAGTGAGTACGAGATAGCTTTCCTGTTCACGCGATAGCTTTCCTTCCTCACCGCCACTTCCGACACCCTTTCTCCACCAACTGCCGCCTCCGGGAGCATTCTGCTCATGTTCACACGGTACACTGCTGTCCGCCATTGCTCACATTTTGTGGCAGACAGCAGCAGCTACGGGGGGGAACTCGCGAGCAGCCTCAACGGTTTCCATTGCAACTTCAACAACCACACTACTCAGAGCAGCTGCGACAACAGCAATCGCAGTCCTGGCAGTGACATCATTCATAGTGATAGCAGCACGTGCAGCAATAGCAGCACATGCGGTGTCTACAACAGAAGGAACAGCCACATCAGCCACAACAGAAGAAACTGCTGCAGCATCAACAGTCAAGGCTACCGTAGCAGCTGTAGTGCGACACCATTTCCCACACTGGCGTATCGTGAATTCCCCAACGTGGTACCAATTGGTGTGTACCACGAGGGGAGAGCCGGGCATCGCCAGTCGCATCAACACAGAGGCATGAGCAGCGACCTCGCATTTGAGTCTGCCCTAACGTCATCAGCGCAAACTCCTCGCCACCATTTGGTGAGCGTATCCCCTCCTTTCTCTCTCCAGGGGGGGGGGGAGGAGGGGGGCACAGCCGCACACTTCTCCGAAGTTAGAGATCACCGCTGCTCAGCGGTACTCAGTGCTTATACAGGAAATTGTCAGCCTACTGAGTGCGCTGACACGTACGACCTCCGCTACCATAGACACTGCTGCAACCTCTACCACCACCTTTGTAGTTGTCGCTAGAGCCTCACGTGTGCTTGCCACTACCTCTACCGGGCGTGCAACTAAGGCGTACACTCAGGCAAAAATTGTTGTTGGATCCATTACTGTAGTTTCTGTAGACATGGGCACACAAATTTCTACAGCAGCATCCGCCATTGTGTTTGCCACAGTGTCAGCTACATCTACCAGTGCCGCAGCCACATCCTCCATCATTTCCATTGTAGCCATTGTCACTATCCCCAGAACAGCCCTTTTCACTGGGGCTCTAGCTCTAGTGCTTCCCGCTGCCTCCACCATCTCCATCCTCTCTACTGCCCCAGCAGCAGCCGTTCCTCCTCTCCTTGCATTCCTACACAACCCGTCTCCCTCTTCCACGTTGTGATCTACTCCTTTGCATACTATGCCTGCCTATCCTTTGTCCCTGCTTCTCTTGCGGTGGCTTTTCCAATCTAAATCGGGGTGGACTGCCCTGTAGCGTTACCATCTGCCTAAGGTATCCCCGTTTTCCCCACATCCACTGGGGCTGGGAAAACTCTGCTGAAAGCTGTCCGGCTGGGCCTTTATTTCATCACTATGCAAGGTGACGACGAGTCACTCATAGCGGACCTGCAGCGCCATGTGAAACTCACTTACAAGGCTCAGCGAGAAGCTGAAAACCACCTAAAAGTTGTGAATGATAATCATGCTGCCTTTGCTAATGAGGTTGCCCCCATCATGCTTCAGCGCCTCCCTGCTATGTCAGTCCCATCCGCTGCTGCTACCGCTGGCACTTATGATGGTCTCACTTCTACACCTTCAGCTGCTAGCACCACTGCCGCAAACCCCGCAACCACTCCTACCACAGCTACTATCCACCCCACAGTTTTCACACATCAGCATGACTTCTTCTCCCAGCCTCCCTTCCTGGTTTTAGGGCTTACCTTCTCCTTTTGGGAGACCCGTTTCAGTGCTTGGGCTCATGGGGAACTCTTGTGGGAGTATTTTTCCCCAGCTGTCCCACCTTTCATGCACATTGCTGACGAGTCCGCTCGTGCTTTCTGCAACCTCATTTCTGTGCCAAAGAATCTCATAGATGATTTTATAGATGATGTTGGCACTTAAAATGCTGATCCCACTGTCTCGCGTCTTGCCAACCCAGTCGGTGCATACACCATGATGCGACGCCGCACCGCCACCACTGGTGAGGCGGCCCAAAGTGCGCTCATTGTGTATTTCAACACACTCTTGATGCGTGCAGACAACGAATGATGCATATTGGGCTCAATGGCTCAAGCTCCTTGGCAAGCACGGCAAATCCGTGCCAGGTCAACTGTCTACAGTCCACTCCATGGTCAATTGGCTGATTTCTCAGCTACCGGATCTTCTCCGCGATGTCAAGGCAGATGAGCTGCAACGCTTTGCCTCCCAGCCAGTTTTTGTCAGTGAATCTGCGGGGTGAATTCCCAACGTTCATTTGATAGTATCTTGTGGTTCACTTTTTATGTGTTGGGCTAATCTGAGACTAAGCGTGAGCTTTCTGGTTGCCTCACGCTGCGTGAGTAGGAATTTAGAGACAGTCAGTTTTGCGGAGGGAATAACTCAATTTTTCATTAGGTTTTGAACATAGACATGATGAGAACATTTACAGTGCTAGTCATGAGCTTTCTAACGCACAAAACCGCACGCAATTTGGCCAAGCGTAGCCCAAGTTACGCTTGCCGAAGCGCATGTCTCACACACCACATAAGCCTGACGCTGCCACAAACCGTGGCACCGTCCTTCACGTGCGAAGCGCATTTCCCAAGGTGCAGATCCCATTGCACATGGTGTAAGGGTCCCCTGCACTGTTTCCACACACATTACCCACTTTGGGGTCGACTTTGGTGATGGGGTGTGACAAGGTTCGAAACCTGTCCGCGGACCTGCAGTCAAAATTTTGGTGAAGTCCCCGAGTAACAAAACGTACTACTGAGTTTCGGACGCCGAGCATGTGTTTTGGCTAAGTCCCTCAGTAACAAGCTGCAGTATAGGATCCGGTGGATTATCCACCGGACGCCTCGGCAGACCTTCCGGAGCAAAATCTCCAGATGGTACATTTGTTACTCGGTCCGGTCGATTATCCACCGGATTTCGAGTCGCAGCCGGCTCCGAGAGTCACTGCGCACACCCCAACTTTGGAAGGCCGTATCTCCCTTTATACTCGTCCGATTCCAGTGAAACAACTTCCACCAGATTCACCGACTTGTCAAATTTTAGGAGTAATCATCCATTTTAGGATCTGAGCAATATTTCAGCCACTAGATCCGCTGGCACTGATTTTCCTCTATCTGGCTGCTCGTCGACGCCTCCCGGCGCCGCGCTTGGGCATGCGGAGGGGCAATTCTTCAATATTCTCCCCCTTGCACCTGCCATGCCTATTGCTCCTTCTTTCTCTCACTCATCTTCCGCTGCGCCCTCCAGCCCATCGTAGCTGGTCATCCCAAGTCCGGCCACGCTCATCGCGTGCTGGTCCACTGGTTGCGCTTTGGTCAAGCAATCCGGAAGCATGTTCTGCGTGCTGCACTACTGCAGTATTACCTGCCCCTTCTCGACCATGTCCTGTGCGTAGTAACAATGCACGTCAATGTGCTTTGTCCTTCTGTGCTGTGTCGTATTGTTGGTCAGCGAGATGGAATCGGTGTTGTCCTCTTGCACCACCGTCGGCTCCAGCTGCGGCACGCCTAGCTCCCCTAGCAACCTGCGGAGCCACACCGCCTCCTTGACCGCCTCGGCCAGCACGATGTACTCTGCTTCCACTGTGGAGGTGGTGACACAGTCCTGCTTCCTGCTACGCCACGAGACCGCTGCACCAGCGAGGAAGAAGATGTAAACGGATGTGGACTTCCGCTTGTCCAAATCCCCAGCTTAGTCTACATCCGTGTAGCAGACCAGACGCAAAGTGTCAGCCCGTCCTTTGCCGTCACCCTCAGGCGCACGTGCCGCGTTGCCTGCAGGTAGCGGCGGATGCGCTTGACCGCCTGCCAGTGTAGTTACTCTGGATCGGCAACATACCTGCTCACTTGGCCCACCGCGTAGGCCAAGTCCGGTCGAGTCGCCATCATGGCGTACATGAGGCCACCGCCGATTGGTAGGGCACCCCTGCCATATCCTCCCGCTCTTCTTTTGTTTGCGGCGCCATTGCCACACTCAGTTCACAGGTCATGGAGACAAGATTGCACACTGGTTTACAATCCTCCATGCCATACCGCTTCAGCACTTTGGCCACGTATTTGGCCTGCCCCAGCTCAAGCGTGCGTGCCCTCTGGTTCAGCGTAATGCTCATCTCAAGGTAGAACTCTAGCTCCCCCATGTCCGGCATCTGAAACCTGCTTCTCAACTGCTCTTTCAGGTGCTATAGGCCCGGCAGGTCTGAGGAGCACAGGATCAGATCATCCACGTAGAGGGCGACGATCTGATGGAGCTTCTTCCTGCGCCGCATGTATACGCTGTGATCCGCCTCATAGCGCTTGAAGCCAAGTTGTGCCATGAAGCTATCCATCTATTGGTACCAGCATCTAGGCGATTGTAATGGCCCGTACAAGGACTTCTGCAACTTGCACACCTTGCCCTCCGGTGCCTCCACCCCCTCCGGCACCTCCATGTACATTTCTTTGTCAATGATTCCATTGAGGAAGACTGTCTTTATGTACATTTGGTGGAGCTCCATGTCCTTCGCGTCCGCCAGCGCAAGGATCACCCGGATGCCTGTGAACTTGGCAACGGGGGCAAACGTCTCGTCGTAGTGCTCGTCCTTACGCTGTGCGTACCCCTTCACCACGAGTCGCGTCTTGTACTTGTCAACCACACCTTGTTTTGTGAACTTGGTCTTGAAGACCCACTTGGAGCCGATGACCTTGGCGTCTTTCGGCCTGTGAACCAGCTGCCACGTGTCGTTTCCAGCAATGGACGCCTACTCCGACTTGATGGCGGTGTCCCACTGCTTCCCCTCGGGCCGCACAAGTGTCTCTTGCACGGTCGTCGGCTCCATTGATGCAGCCACCATACACCGTGTCATGTCAATCCATCGACAGGTACCTGCGTCGAAACACTTCCCCACTCTCTGCTGCCTCCCGCTACGGGACGACAGTTTTACTAGTGTCTCGTTGCTCTGCTGCGATCCTTCTAACTCTGCCCGCTCCGGTGAATCATCAACCGGACGGCTCTGCGAAGATGTCTCCTGCTCTGATGAACCATTGACCAGACAGACGACGCGTTTGGAGGATTTTTCTCTGACGCCCAACGCGAACTCTGCCAGGAGTGTGCGCTCTGGCACCTGCGGTGCCTCTTTTGACGGATCGTTCTGTCGGATCTCCAGCCCAGGTGCATCATCGTCGGAGTCCTCCGTGTCAGCTGCTGATCCTGCTGCACCGCTACGCTCTGACGCTCCATCATTGACCTCCGCGTCCACTGGCTCATCCTTGTAGTCAAGGAGCTGGAACAACTCCACCTTTTTTAGAGTGTTCTCGACGCTCATGTTGTTGTTGCTGCTGCTGAAGCTTTGCTACTCATCAAACTCGACATGACGGCTGCAGATGATCTATTGCGTGCGCGGGTCCCAGAGCCGGTACGCCTTTTGCGCGCTCTTGTAGCCGAGGAACAAGCACGGATTCACCTGCGGTTGCAGCTTGCTGGCGCGTCGCTACGCCACCTGCACCATCGCGTGCGCCTTGCACACGAACACCTTCAGGTGCTCCACGTTTGGCTTGCGCTGCTCCAAACCTCCAACAGCGTCTTCCGGCCGCCCTTACCCTTAAGCACCGCTGTTGGGGTGAGGTTGATGGTGCAGCTCGCTGTACGCACAGCCTCCGCCCAGAACCCTCGCGGTGACCCCGCATCCACAAGCATGGTCCACACCATGTTTAGCAGCATCTGGTTCACCAACTCTGCCACTCCGTTGGACTGTGGTGAGTACGGCGTAGTGGGTTACCTCTTAATGCCGTGCTGCTTCATCCGCCCGCTGCAGCCCACGTACTCTCCGCTATTGTCGCTGCGTAGCGCTCTGACTTTCCGGCCAGTCTCCCTCTCCACCGCTACGACGCACTCCTTCAGCCGGTCCTGGACCTCGCCTTTCTGCTTCATGAAGTACACGTAGAGCTTTCTGCTGCAGTCATCTATGAAGGTGCCAAAGTATCTCAAGCTGTTGTTTGACAGTGTTTTGAATGGTCCACACACGTCGTTGTGCATGACCTCCAGCAGGTCCTTTGCGCGAGCCGCATTCTCGTTGAACGGCTTGCGCCGTGCCTTCCCCAAAATACAAGGCCTGCACTTTTTGTGCACTGCTGCATTTGCTGTCGCATCTGCTGCACCGTCTATGTCGAGGCCATGCACCATGTCGTGCTTCGCCATCTCCTTAATGGTTGCGGGTGCCGAGTGCCCCAACCGTTGGTGCCAGAGCTCCAGATCAGCACTTCCTCCCTCGGCCATGTTGATGACGCGCTCATGCAAATCTGCCGCGTCCGATGCCGTGGGGACCACCTTGGTATCCACGATGTAGAGACCGCCCTCGCGCTTCGCTTCCAGCACGACCTCGCCGTCGCCGTCAATGCACACCACAGCGCCTTTCCTATGGAAGAGCACCTCATACCCCTTGTCCGTCAAGCAGCTGACACTCAAGATGTCAGCCAGGCCGGGGACGTGCTGCACATCACGGATTGTGCACAACTTCTTCTTACCGCCCACCACGACTTCTACCTCCACGTCGCCTTGGCCGGCCGCTGGCTTGAATTTATTGTTCGCGACCACCATTGCCTTGGAGGACTTCTCGTAGGTCACGAACCCCAACTTCTCAACCTGGGTGTGCTCCTTGGCCATAGAGTCCAGGCACCGCCTGTTGGCCTTCTTGAGGAAGTGCTTCTTGTTGCCGTTGAGGAGCAACCTGCCCTTGGTATTTTTGCCACCCGCCTTCACCTCCTCCGGGCATTCACGGGCCCAATGGCCCTCCTTGCCACAGTTGCGGCACGCACGTTTTTTGGCGCCCTTCTTGCCACCGCCCTTTCCGCCTCTTCCTCTGCCCCTACTTCCGCCACCATGAGTTTTGGTGACGAGGGCCAATGAGGAAGACGAGGACTCCCCGCAACTCCGTTGTTGTGCCTCGTTACGGATGTACTCTGCGACCGCGCCATAGGTGAGCTTATCCCCCAACCATCCTCCGAGAACGGTGATGAGTGGACCCCAACTGTCAGGTAGGGCCATGAGGAGGGCCATCGCCTGCAGCTGCATGTTGATCTTCCACCCCACATCGTTGCATTGTGCGGCGAGGGATTCGATCTAATACATGGCGGAGATGACATCATCTCCCCCCTCGATTCTTACCGTGAGGAGCCGCTTCATCGCGAAGATTCTGTTCGCGAGTGACTTGGATTGGTGGATGATGCAGAGCTTTTGCCAAGCTTTTGCTGCCAGCTTGCAGCCTTGGAGGTAGCCCCACTACGACTCAGTTGTCCCGGACACCAGGAGCATGAGCGCCTTCGTGTTCTTCTTCTTGAAGGCCTGCTTCTCCGCGTCCGCAGCAATCGCCTCTACGAGCACCTTCGTTCCCACCATGACGTCCAGCAGCTTCTTATGCGAGAGGTGCAGCTGGAACTGCCATCTCCATAGCCCAAAGCCTGGGCCAGCCGCATACTTCTGCATGGGCTGGGTCTCCTTCTGCGCCATTCGCGTAGCTTCTACTCTGACGAGTTCTCAGAACTTCACGATGAGGTCCAAAATGACGATCCTGTGCGCTACGGAAGACGTGAAAGTTGGAGAGGATCAAACTTGTGGGTCCATAACCCTTTGTCAGTGCCTCCGTGGGGTGTGGTTTTGACGTTCATCTGATAGTCTCTTGTGGTTCACTTCTTCTGTGTTGGGCGAATCTGAGACCAAGCGTGAGCTTTCTGGTCGCCTCACGCTGTTTGAGGAGGAATTCAGAGACAGTCAGTTTTGTGAAGGGAATAACTCGATTTGTCATGAGGTTTTGAACATAAACATGTTGAGAACATTTATAGGAGTACCCATGAGCTTTCCAACGCACCAAAACGCGTGTGATTTGGCCAAGTGTAGCCCAAGTTACGCTTACCAAAGCGCATGTCTCACCCACCACATAAGCCTGACGCTGCCACACGTTGTGGCGCCTTCCTTCACGTGCGAAGCGCCTTTCCCATGGCACAGATACCATTGCACGTGGTGTAAGGGTCCCCTGCACTGTTTCCATGCACCTTCCCCACTTTAGGGTCGAGTTTGGTGATGGGGTGTGACGAGGTTCGAAACCTGTCCGCGGACTTGCAGTCAAAATTTTGGTCAAGTGCCCGAGTAACAAAACGTACTTCTGAGTTCCGGACGCCGAGCATGGATTTTGGCTAAGTCCCTCAGTAACAAACTGCAGTACAGGATCTGGTGGATTATCCACCGGACACCTCGGCAGACCTTCCGGAGCAAAATCTCCAGATGGTTCTTTTGTTACTCGGTCCGGTCGATTATCCACCGGATTTCGAGTCGCAGCCGGCTCCGAGAGTCGCTGCGTACACCCCAACTGTGGAAGGCCATATCTCGCTTGATACTCGTCTGATTCCAGTGAAACAACTTCCACCAGATTCACCGACTTGTCAACTTTTAGGATTAATCATCCATTTCCGGATCTGAGCAATCTTTCAGCCGCTAGATACGCAGGCGCGGATTTTCCACTTTCTGGCGGCTTGTCGGCGCCTCCTGGCGCCGCACTTGGGCATGCGGAGGGGCAATTTTTCAACAGTCTCTCCCAAGTCCCGCCTTTGAGTTGGTTCCCTCTAAGACTTTGCCGCTGAGAGGCTTTCCGCCTGGTGGTCCAGCCTTCAGAACAAATGGCTTCACCACACGGCAGTGGCTAGCATTGCGGACGTCACCACTTCCTCCTCTTCTTCCTCTACCACTTACTCTTCCTTGTCCACTTCCTCTTCTACCCCATCCTGTCCTGCCTTTGTATTTGCCTTCCAGGGTCATGGGAAAGGCAAGGGCAAGGGGAAGGACAAGGGCAAGGAAAAAGTCAAGCGCACTACCTCCTCCTCCTGTACTCCTGGTGTCATTGTGTGCTGGAACTGTGGCTCTACTGATCACTCTGCTCGTACGTGTCTCACCCCGCCAGACGATCTCTGTCTTGCCTGGGCGATGCGCGCTCACTGGGCTTGCACATCTGGCTCCTCCTTTGCTTCCTCGTTCTCCAGCTCTAGTGCTAGCACTTGCTCATCTACGCCTGTCCCCGCACAGGTCTACTCCACCACTGCGATGCCTTCTCCTTCACCTCCTGCACTGTACCCCTGGGTTTGGCCTCCTCTGTTTGGTTCCCCCACATTTGCTAGGCCTCCCTCCTCTGCCTACAGTGTACCGCCGTGGTTCCCTCCTTCCTCCGGCGCATGAACACCCATCCCGCCAGCGTCCGTTAATGGTGATTGCAAGCGCCAGCTTGAGCAATCCCTCATTCAGCTTCTTTACCTGTGTGATGAGGGAGGTGAGAGTATTCCATCACTTGCCAGAGGTCTGATTTGTAATACTGACACTGTTCTTCATGGGGACTCCCCCGGTCACATCCTCAACTCCTTGTGTATGTCTGTCCCGTGGATTGAGCAGTGGTAGTCTGTCTTTCTTCCTCGTTGTCTTTCAGTCTGTGTGTCGACTGTTTCGTCTATTTCCATCGTAGGTACTAATGCAACCTCGGGTATCCTGCCCTTTGTTCATGTCTCCGGTGGTTTTTGGGTCCTCGGCTCCGAGACAACCCATCACATGGTGTCCGTCCATTCTTTGTTTGTGTTGTTGGACCCCGTTGGGACTATTCACTTTGTTCGTACGGGGTCCGGTCGGTTGCTCCGTGTCTAGGGTGTTAGCATCATGTGCTTTGTCAGCCCCAGTGGAATCCTGTATTTGCCTGAAGTTTGGTATGTGCCTTCCTTGGAGCTCAGCCTTCTGTTGGTGCCGTCTCTTGAACATCAAGGAATTGAATTCACTCCTAGTCGTGGTGTTGGCACCGTTTGTCTTACGTGTTGTGAAGTGTGATAGACTCCATTGTCTGCCCTTGCATGCCTCATCCGCCCTTGCGTCTGGCACCGCTCTCGTCCTTGTTGCCTCTTCTCTTTTGCCTAACCTTGTGCACCTCTTGCATTGTCCCCTTGGTCATGTCCACACTGATGCCATTCATAGCATGATCTATCTGCAGCCTTCTATTGGCCTCTCACCCTCTACCTTTCCTTCCCCTTGCCTGCTGATTGTCTTGATTACACGCAATGAGAAATGTATTGCTCACCTTTTTCTCCCTCCAAGTCTCAGTCACTTCATCCTCTTGATCGTTTTCATGCAGATGTCATTGGCCCTTTACCCCATGACCTCATGAGCAACGTTGGTCGCTATGTCTTGTGTCTAACAGATGGCTTCTCTTGCTTTTGATGGGTGTTCGCTATGATCACGGAGGAGCCATCACGCTGAAGATGTGTGTCCCTGCGTGTCTCCTCGATGCTGAGGAAGAGATCGTATGTTCAGGACATCAGAGTGTCATGGCCCGCCAGCGCCTCGAGCATGGGGAGACTATAGGGAAAGAAATTGTTAGCAAACTCAGGGATGGAACTATTCTTGATGGTGAGGAGGGCAGTAAGCAAGGGAGGCGTGGCTGTCTTGAGCCGGCGTAGCAGATCCTACGTGCGGCGCCTGTAGGCGGTGAAGGACTCGGACTCCTTCATGCGAAGGGAGCTGAATTCTTTCAGTAGGCGGCAGACAACTTCCTGGCCGGAGGCACGATAAGGCCGTGTCAGCGTGTCCCAAGCTCACTGGGGGCTGGGGCTGGTGTTTTAAACGACGTCACCGAGGCACGAATCCAATGGAATGCAGTCGGCATCCGGAGCCGTGAGGATGAGTGCAAGGACTACATGACTAGCCTCAAGCATCTGCTCCCAGACGATGTTGTCATGTGGGAGAGTGTAGTATGGCCACGGACTCTCCCCCTATGCCCAGATGTGGTAGAGCAGTTCCCAAGAGGAGAACTGCTCATCTCCGGTGAGTACTCGTGGAGGGGACTCGAAGTCCTTGCGCCGAGAGGGGCCAGCCGCACCGGCTCCATATCCTCGGACACTCGTGACTGTCTGCTGCTGCTGTTGCACCTGCTGTTGCACTGCTATTTGCGCTGTCGTAGTCAGAGCCGGACCAGGTTGTCCAGGAAGGACAGTCTAGCTGGTGCTGGTCGCGGCAAGCATCCACCGTTGCCACGTAGCGGCAGCCTACGGCCGCAGCACTGTTGCAACTGCTGCTACAATAGTTGCGGTACCTACTACTGCTGTTGCGGCTGTGGCTTATGCGATGGTTTCTGCCGCTGCTGTTGCTAAATATACTGCCGCTATTGCTGCAGCTACTGCTGTTGCTGCTACCACTACCATTGTGGCTGCTGCTGCTGCTGCTGCTGCCGCTACTGTGGCCACTGCTGCTCTTGTTGCTGCTGCGGCTGTTTCCGCTGTTCTCGCTACCACTGCTGCCTCTGCCACTACTACCGCTGCTACCGCTGCTGCTGCAGTTGCTACGGTTGCTGCATTTTGCATTTTGTTTTCTGTTTCTTTTCTTGTTGTTTCGCCCGTGCCAGCCGTGGGCTCAGGGACGGTGGTGTGGCTGCCACCGCCGCCGCGTAACGGCAGCCTTTGGCCCTGTCGGTGCTGCGGCCGCTGCTACAGTAGTCGTGGCAGCGGCTGCTGCTGCACAGCTGCAGCCGCAACTGCTGCTGCTGCGGCCGTGGCTTATGCTGCGGCTGCTGTAGCTGCTGCTGCCACTGCTGATGTCGCTCATCTGCCGCTGCCATTTCTTTTGCTGTTTTTGCAGCTGGTGCAGCTGTTGCCACTACTGCTGCCAATGCCGTTACGGTTGCCGTTTCTGCTGTTGCCGCTATTGCGGCTGCTACTGCTCCCCCTTCTGCTGTTGCTGCCACTGCTGCCGCTGCTGATGCTGCTATTGCTGCTACTGTTGTTCCTCATGTTGCTTCTGCTGCTGTGGCTGCTACTGCGGCTGTTGCTGCGGGTCGCTTACTCCTCTTGTCAACATCGCCACGTGAGTCGTCATCAGTAGGTTGTGTGACGTCGTTGCACCGGCCGCTCACCTCCTTACCTCACACGTGGGGGTCAGAGCTGACTGGAAAAATCTTGCAGCATTTCTTCCGGCCCAGTGGCCATGGAAAAAAATCTGACGCCGCCACCAGGCAGGTTACTACTACCGGGAAAAATCAGGCATCATTTCTCCAACACTGGCGCGTATGGGAGGTCCGCCGGCGCAGTCAGGAACCTGTACACCACTGTTTTTTCTGTGCATGCTACGCTACGGTCCTGATACCAAAAAGGAATCTATCTAGTGCGCAGGTTGAGGCAGTAGCGTTGTTGATGCAGCGTGTGTGAACCAACGCTCGTTGCTGGCCATTGTCGTTAAAGCAGACCAACAGCAATTCTGTTGACCCCCTCTGTCTGCTACACTACAGTCTAAGTCTGAGAGCTCCGGTTTGTTACTGAGAAGTGCACACACCAAAGTTAGCGCCAAAACTGCAGCTGAAAGGAAGCAATGACAGATTAGGAATGAAGAATGAGCAACTAACTGTGACCCCTCTCAGTTCTAGCCTCACCTCAGCTCTGTGAGGCTTGTTACTCAGAAAATCAGCCAACCAGATTTTGTTTTGTCCCGTGATTGGGCCCGATGGGAGCGGGAGGGTCTCCAAGACACCAAAACAAGCCCGGGGATCAAACCCGGCCCCCCAAACAAACTACAACTTATATAGTCCCGGATGCTTCCACCAACGGTGGGAATTCTGTGTGATTCTGATTATCATATGTTTTCTTCCCTCTTGTGCACTGCACAAGAAGGGGGCATGTGTTATTTTGGTGTCGAGTTGTTGGTGGATCTTTGTTCTTTTCCCTCCAGAGGGGAGATGTGCTACTCTATGTGATGCGTGGATGGGGTGTTCTTTGAGGAGGTGGGGTATATTCGCCAGGATAGTCGAGTTGGAGTTATGTGCTGGTTGGGCCGATCTTTCTTGCCATATACGGTGGAATATGGTGGCTTGTGTGATTTCCTAGATTCTGCACTCGTTGGTACAACTGGTGGGTTTTAGGAGGATGTTCGGTAGGGTGGGTGCAGTCTTGGGAAAGAAGGTAGTGAAAAGGATGCAGAGGTTTCTGATGTGTGGTTGGATGTTGCGGCATTGTACAAAGCAATGCTCAATTGTTTATGGTTTGTTACAACGTGGAAAAAGTGAGGACAAGGGGAGGAAGGAAGCCGTATATGTGGTTGATTTGAATGGATCTGTGAATGATTCGAAACATGACGTAAAAGGAACTAGCTAGTGCGCAGGTTGGGGTAATGGCATTCTTGATGCAGCGTGCAGGAACCCACGCTCGTTGCTTAGTCTGCCCCCTTAGTCTGCTGCACTAGAGTCTGAGTCTGAGAGCTCTGGTTTATTAGTCATAAGTGTGTGCACCAGATTTAGCACCAGAAAGCAGCTGGAATGAAGCAATGACTGATTAGAAATGAAGAATGAGCAACTAACTGAGACCCCTCTCAGTTCTAGCCTCACCTCAGCTCTGTGAGGCTTGTTACTAAAAAAACCAGCCAACCAGGAAAATCCTAGCATTATCCTGTCTGGCAGAATTTCCTAGGTGAGCCCTGCCAGACACCAGACAGTCCAAAACTCATGCGTTGTCCATTTTGCCTAAGAACTGGATCATACCAAAATAGCCGCGCAACAAATGCAGACATGCAGTCAGCATCAGCAAGAAAAATAGCTACGAGTAGTTATGGCTGTCCAAACTCAGGAATCAACTACACTATTTCAGAGAGCCAACTACGAAAACTGATGACGTGACAGCCAAGGGTAGCTGCCGATGGAGCTGGTCGTACGAGGGTACAATATCAGAAGCACAAGGATAAGAAGAATCACACGTTCGGCTTCATGGCGACACGCCCAATCCACCGAGCAGTGCCCCGTCGGATTTGGCGTCCATCAAATCAGTCATCGGCATGAGCATGCACACCAACCGAGAGGTCATAGTGCGAGTCAGTGAGGAAGTGCACAGATATTAGAACAACACTCCCCAATGATCCAAAGGCGTCAGTGTACATGAACATGTAGAAGTGATGCTCCCCCATGCTCCCGACCCAACACTCAGTGCAAGAATGAGAGGAGACGGATAACATGTGCAATGAGGATGAGCGACGAGAACCCATGCAGGCAGAAGAGTCACACCCTACCCATTCAGGGTAGCAATCTGACAATACTCACAGCCTTCTTGAACGAGTTGTGCTTCAGCGCCTTCGTGGGGAAGTCAGCCAACTGCTTCACAGTCTCGATCTACACGATGTGAACACCACCCTCATGCAACAAGGAATACACATACTGATAATCAATATTGATGTGCTTCGTGCGTACATGGTGGACACCATCATTGTCGGCAATTGCAGCGGTACTTGTGTTGTCACAATGCAAGGTGATGGACGACAGAGGCTGATGCAACTCACCCAACAAACGACGCAGCCACACACTCTCACATGCACCAGCATCCAAAGCCACATACTCTACCTCAGTTGTGTTGCATACGACACACCCTTGCTTCCTGCAACGCCATGAACTTGCCATACCCCCAATGAGAAACATCCAACCAGTGCGGCTCTTCCCATCTAGTCTCCATGCCCAATTGCTGTCAGTGTAGCCCACGGCTGCCACGGATGGCTGCCAACGGAATGTGAGACCTCAGCCTGGGATGAAGACCACATACCAAAACACGTGGACGGCTGCATCAAGGTACATCTGGTGTGTGGCCTATGAGAATTGAGGGAAGACATTCACAACAAAGGCGATGTCAGCCCGTGTCGTGGTGGCGAGAGACATGAGTGACCCTATGACCCGAAGGAACGCCGTGTATTCCACCGCTGCATCCAAGGTGCTGGCGTCAATAGCTTTCAGCTTCGCCTGTCCATCTGGGGTCATTGGAGTAGAAGCGCTGGGGACAGTGGTCAGGAGATTGGCAAAGCCATCAGCGAGAGTCTGAACGTATGCTTCCTGATGAACCAGCATGATGCCCTGTGCAAGATCGCGGTCAATCTCAATGCCGAGAAACACTTGCGCCAGCCCGAGATCCTTCATCTTGTAGGTTGCCTTGAGCAACTCCTTCACCTGCTCAATAATGGCAAGGTTGGGAGACGCGATGAGTAGGTCATCCATGTAGACAAGGATCGCAGTGAAGGGAGTCCCAGGAGGAGTGATGAAGAGTGCCAGGTCTGCAGTGCTGCGGAGAAATCCGCCCTTCAGAAGGTACGGCTGATCTCGATGTTCTAGCAACCTGGAGACTACTTGAGGCCATACAGGGCCTTCTGCAGCCGCCAGACTCAGCCCGTCCCATCCTCAAAGCCTGGGGGCTGGGTCATGTAGAGCTCCTCACCATCGAGAACAATGTGAAGAAAGGCGTTGCTCACGTCCATCTGGTGGAGCTCCCAATCATGCTGTGTGACTGGGCTAACGAGCGCCCGGCCGGTGGTGAAACGGCCAACCGGGGCAAAGATCTGGTCGTAGTCAACCCCAGCAACCTGGGAGAAGCCCTTGGCGGTGAGCCGGGCCTTGTACTTGTCCAAGGTGCCATCAGACTTCCACGTTCGGCAAAACACACACTTTGCCCTTATCGCCTTGTGTCCAGGGGGAGTTCCACGAGCTCGTACAATGTGTGCTAGTTGATAGCAACGAGCTCCTCCCGACATGCAACCTCCCATTGGTCTACGTCGGGAGCAGCACGAGCCTCACGTAGGCTCTATAGGTCGGGTGACAGTGGGGTTGGCCTTGCCGTCAGCACACGGGCAGCGCAAAGTCCTATAGGAGCCCAGGCTAGGGTGGAAGAGACCGCACGATGATGCTCTTGGGAGATACGAGTGTAGCTAAGGGCCGAGCCTGGGTGAGTGTCCTCACCAACGAGGCCAAGGGCCATCAGGCCAAGGACCTTGATGCCACGCTCAACGCTCACAACAATGTGAGGGGAAGAAGGTGTATCAACGTGTGTGCTGGAGGCAGGCCGGGGAGCCCTAGTGTAAGGACCCGGGGGACAGCGCCGGCTTATGGGGCCGTAGAATGCGAACAAAAGTGCAGGTGTAGACCTGCTGCGCCGGGGTGCCAGTGACGAAAGAGGGAGCCCAGCGAGGACGAGGTGGCAAGGCGAGGGTAGGCATCGGGTCTGATGTCGAGGAACCCCTGGGCACGGGTGGATCCACGGGGTTGGGTGCATCGGAGGCCAAAAGGGGGTCAGCCAAGAGGTCAGGCTGGGCTAAGGACTCAGTGGAGGACTCCTTCTCCGACAGGTGCGTGGCATCACCTGCAAGGGAACTAGGCAGCGAGGTGGATGGCAAGGGAGGAGCATCCGTGCCATCCGCTGTTGGGGGTGTGGATGTAAGCGGGACGACCTCTGCCTCTGGAGCCGGAGCAGCGGCGCGACAAGTATCTCCCGCACGAGACGACAACGACGGAATCAGAGGAGAGGTAGACCGGACATGAGGGAGTTCATGAGGGAAGAGGTTCTCAAAGAACAGGGCATCGTGGGACTCAACAACTCGATACTGAACCGGGTCCCAGAAGCGCCAGACCTTGGACTAACACGAGACACCAGCAAAGGTGCAGAGACGGCCGCAAGGGGTATGCTTGCCATACCGCTGGTCCTCGGTGAGCCAGACGCTGGCAACGCACCCCCATACACGAGCAGGCCGAAGATTGGCATACTGACCGCACCAAAATGTATACAGCGTGGCTTTGCAGGGAAGGGGACCATGTAGAACGCGGTTCCATACCCACGTCATGTAGGAAATGGCCTCAAAGAAGAAGCCTTGGGACAAACCGGACTCGACACGGATGGTGCGGACAGCATCAGCCATGGTGCGGTTCCAGCGTTCGGAGACACCGTTTTGCCGAGGTGTCCCAGGGGCGCACGACTCATGACGGATCCAATGACTGGTAAGGTAGGAAGTAGTTTCTCCCATGTACTCGCCACTGCGGTCAGACCAGAAATTGCGGAGGGTGCAACCGCACTCGCGCTCAGCCGCGAGGTGCCAGGCACCGATGGTGGAGGCCACGTCACTCTTCCAACGGAGGCAAATGACCGTTCAAAAGCGGGAGTAGTCATCCGTGAGGGTCAGCACATACGGGCCGCCCTCGACCACGATTGCAACTGGGAGAGGACCCAGGAGGTCCGAGTGGACAAGTTCCAATGGGTTAGTGGCCCAAGAAGAGGATGCAGGGTAGGAGGCTCGATGAGTCTTGCCCTAGGTGCACTCAATGCCCTCGGTGTGGCAAGGCCATAAGAAAGTGGAGGGATCAAGTCCGAGTGTGGACTGGCTGCAGAGCATGCTATCGAAAGCATCGTAGTGTATGTGGCAAAGGCGTCGGTGAAGGAGGTGCACATGCTAGGGGAAAAGAACACCGGTGACAAACACATGTGCAGTGTCGGACAAGGGAGGGGACATGAATGAAGGAAGTCGAGTGACGTGCCAGAGGTTGTCTTGACAAACAGCATGGAACATGACCCGACTAGACGGGCGAAGGGAGACAGTGCCAATGCCAAAGGAGTGACGAAAGTCCATGCTCATGAGGTCAAAACCTGTGACAGACACGAGGCTGAGTTCCAAACCCAGTACATACAACACATCAGTCACAAAGACGTCATCGGACAGACCGCAAAAACGAACAACGCCAATACCACGGACTGGTAAGATCTGCCCGAACCCTGTCCGGACACTATGAACATTCCCAACAGGACCAAGCATGTTGAATGCCTGGCGACATGACTTCATGTGATGCGTGGCCCCAGAGTCGATGATCCAGTGCCATCCAATACCCTTTGAGGTCACCGACCGAGGTTGTGACATTACAGTGAGTGACAAAACAGGACGCGGGAAGGGAGATATAGGTTGCATGCTGAGCAGACGGGACAGAGGCAGAATGATTGTGCCAGTCATCCAAGCAAGCAACATCATCCAAAGCCGGCTCCAAAGGGCAACAGGCGACTTTCCCGAGGTCTCCTTGGAGGTCGGTCTTTGTCTGCCAGTGGGAGACCTCTCGACTAGCAATCACACAACTGATACTTCCCTGGGTAGGAGGCGTGATGCCGAGCTGCATGGTGATGAAGCTCTGTAGCTGGCACATCCAAGCGGCAGATGGGTACCACAGACTACAAGGTCACAACTCTGGAAGGGAGATACGGGCTCCACTGGAATGGAGGTTGTGGGTAGTACACCGACTGCGCCAGAGCGTACTGCTGCTACTGTAGTGGTACTGTATATGGTTGTGGCTGCGACAGGACATATTGCTGCTGCTGATGCGGATGGAGAAGGCACAGCGGAAGCTGCGATCGAGGCTGAGGAGCCGGTTGTAGGGTAGAGTAGGTGGTGGCCACAGTGCTGCTAGGGGAGAAGGGAGGGCTTGTGGTAGCAACGGAGGTGCCAAGGCGGCGCTCACGTTGATGGCGCACGGCAACGACAATGCAGACCTTGTCAGTAGGGATGGGGCACGTGTACCACCCGTGCCCCATCTGGCCACAGTTGTGGCACGTCAGGATAGTGCCACTGGAGGAAGACTGATGCCCCTTGCCCTTGCCCTTCCCACCCTTGTTTCGTTTGCCCTTGGCATTGTCGGAGGAGGAAGTGCAGGAGGAAGGGGTGGAGTAGCCACTGGAGGTGGCAGCTACGGTCGTAAAAGAGCCACCACACTGAAACTATGTGTTCCTGTGTGTTTCCTCGATACTGAGGAAGAGGTCGTATGCCCAGGTCATCAAAGTGCCCTGGGCCGCCAGCGCCTCGATAATGGGTAGGCCATAGGGGACGAAGATGTCCGCAAACTCACAAGTGGCACCATTCTTGATGGTGAGGAGGGCAACAAGCGGGAGAGGTGCAGCTCTCTTGAGCCGGCGCAGGATGTCCAATGCACGGTGCTAGTAGGTGGTGAAGGACTCGGACTCCCTCGTGTGTAGGGAGCTGAATTCCTTCAGGAGGCAGCTGACAGCTGCCTGGCCTGATGCACGATACGGCTGCGTCAACGCGTCCCAAGCCCGCCGGGGATTAGCGCTGGTGTCATCAGTGGCATCACCAAGAAACGACTCGAGGGCAGTACGGTCAGCATCAGGTCCGGTGAGTATGAGTACGCGAACGGTGCGGCCTGCCTCAAGCGCCTGCTCCGGGCGGCGTCGTCATGCGGAAGGTTGTAGTACGGTCACAGGCCCTCCTCCTATGCCCAGATGTGGTACAGCAGTTCCCAAGACGGGAACTGCTCATCTTCGATGAGGGTAGGAGCAGGGGACTTGAAGTCCTTGCGCCAAGAGGGGCCGGCCGCTCTAGTACCAAAAAGGCTAGTAATTGTCTGATGTTGTTGCTGCACCTGCTGCTGCGCTGCTATCTGTGCTGCCATAGTCAGAGCAGGACCAGGCTGTCCGGGGAGGATAGTCTGGCTGGTGCTGGTTGCGACAAGCATCTGGCGCATCTGATTGACCTGGCACTGCAGATGGGATCTGCAGCGGGCAAGTCTGCAGAGCTCTCCCGTGTGCCGGCGGCATTGTCCTGGCTGGGCATTGTCGCTACTGTTGAGGCTGCATACGCCTTTGCTGCCACTACGGCTACTGTTGCTGCTACTGCCGCCATTGCTACTGCTGCTGCTGCTATTGCTGCTGCCGCTGTTGCTGCTGCCGTCGTCGCTACTGCTGCTCTTGCTGGTGCTACCACTCCTGTTACTGCCACTGCTGCTGCCGCTGCCGCCGCCGCTGCTGCTGCTACTACTGTCGCTGCTGCTACTACTGCTGCTGCCACCCCACGCCATGTTGGTGCGCAATCTCCCCTAAGTTAAGAGCTGGATGATGAAAGTGGTCCAATAAAAAATCTGACTGCGTTTCTCGCCGATTTGGGATGGTGGTAAAAATTGACCTCCAGTCCAGAAATTGGACTACGTGCTGAAAGTTTAAACTTTGAAAATTTAGCACTTAAGAATCTAGGTTGTCGAAATCAAGCAAAATTTGGACCACAGGTGTGCCTGACTGTGCTGAATGCAGTGGTGAAAGTCTTTTCTTGAAAAAGTGAAAAACAAAGTACAAAAACGATCTGATTTTGTGCTCAGCTCAAAATGTTAACAAATCTGGATCTGCGCGCGGTACGATTAATGTTGGCGGCTACAGACCACCAAACGAGCCGAGTATGGTGGCTATGGAAATGTTGTGACCTAGGCAGAAGCATCGTTTTTCCCATCCTCATACCTTCTTGGAAGCCGCACGGACGAGGAGAGGAAGACGCAAATCGCGTCAGCCACCCACTCTCCCTGTAAGGTGTCTACTGCTGCCGCTACTGCTGCTCCTTGTTGTTGCAGCTGTGTTTGACACTGCTGCTGCTGCTGCTGTTGCTGCCGCTGTTGCTAATGCTGCTGTTGCTGCCACTGCTGCTACTGCTGCTCCTCCTGCTGCTGCTGCTGCTACTGTTGCAGCTCACTCATACCTTTGGTTGACGTTGCCATGTGCGTCATCACGAGCAGGTTGCCTGACGTTGCTGCGCTTGCCGCTCACCTCCCTGCGTCAAACGTGAGGGTCAGAGCTGCCAGAAAAAATCTGGCAGCATTTCCCCTCACCCAGTGGCCGTGGGAATAATTATGACGCTGCCACCAGGCAGGTCACTGCTGCCGGAAAACATCCGGCAGCATTTCCCCTGCATTGGCACGTATGGGAGGTCCGCTTGCATAGTCAGGAACCTCTACGCCATTGCTGCCGCTCCTACGTCTGCTGCGCTATGGCTCTGATACCAAAAAGGAACTAGCTAGTGCACAGGTTGGGGCAGTGGTGTTCTTGATGCAGCGTGCGGGAACCCGCGCTTGTTGCTTAGTCTGCCCCCTTAGTCTGCTACACTAGAGTCTAAGTCTGAGAGCTCTGGTTTGTCACTCAGAAGTGCGCGCGCCAGAGTTAGCACCAGAAAGTAACTGGAATGAAGTAATGACTGATTAGGAATGAAGAATGAGCAGATAACTGAGACCCCTCGCAGTTCTAGCCTCACCTCAGCTCTGTGAGGCTTGTTACTCAGAAAACCAGCTAACCAGCAAAATCCTAGCATTATCCTGCCTGGCAGAATTTCCTAGGTGAGCCCTGCCAGACACCAGACAGCCCAAAACCAATGTGTTGTCCGTTTTGCCTAAAAACTGGACCATACCAAAATAGCCACGCTGTGAATGCAGTTGTGCAGTCAGATTTAACAAGAAAAAAAGGCACAATGAGTTATGGTTACCCAAAATCAGGCGTCGACTACACTATTTCAGAGAGCCAACTACGACTACTAATGACATGACAGCCAAGGGTAGCTGCCGATGGAGCTGGTCGTGCGAGGGTACATTATCAGAAGCACGAGGAGAAGGAGAACCACACACCCGGCTTCACGGCGACACGTCCACTCCACCGAGCAGCCCCCCGTCGACTTCAGTGTCCATCCAGTCAGTCATCTCTATGAGCATGTGCACGGGCCGAGAGGTCACAGTATGAGTCAGTGAGGTAGTGCACAGATCATACAACAATAGACGTCTTGTGGACGAAGACGGAGGGGGTGTTGACGAGGCTATCATGGACGACATGGCTATCAAACGTCCAAGAAGGTGAAGGCGCTCCGAAGTGACAACGGGGGTGAGTACGAGGCATGCAAGGATTGGCTCAAGCATCATGGCATCTGCCACGAGCAAACCACCCCTTACAACCCCCAAAGCAACGGCGTTGCCGAGAGGATGAACCAGACCCTACTCGGCATGGTGCGAAGCATGCTCTTCAACGCCAAGCTCCCACCTCGCTTTTGGGCTGAAGCAGCAACAACGGCTTGCTACCTCTTGAACCTCACACCACAACCGCCTTGCAGAAGCATGGAAAGGAGCAGGAGAAGCAACTGAAGACCCCACAGGAAGCATGGTCGGGAAAGAAACCCAATGCATCTCATCTGAAGGTGTTCGGGTCAACTGCATGGGTGAAGATCCAGTCGGAAGAAGGTGGAGGCAAGCTTGACGCACGCTCCAAGAAGTGCATCATGGTTGGGTATGACACGTCACACAAAGCCTATCGGCTTTGGGACCAGGGAGCAGGCAAGCTCGTGGGGAGCCGCGAAGTCGTGTTCGACAAACGCACCCTTGTAAAGGGAGAGCTGCTGGACCCGACCCTCACTCCCAAAGCGGGAGAGTGGTAGTGTTGCTTGAGTCCGGAGACCAAGCACCCGACAACTGGCTCGCTTTGCCAGCAGGTGGTGGGAATGGGAGAGAAGCTGCGGAGGATGATGCAGCATCTGACATGGACGCGAATACCGAGGCGTCCGAGGCTTTTGAGTCTGACTTGGAGTCTGACGACTCTTCTGACGAAGACGACGACGACAAACCACCACCTGTGGAAGCACCAATACCAAAGCAAGAAGCGCCACCACTACCCCGGCGCAGTTTGCGACCAAAGAGAGCACCTTTGCGGTATGAGGATGATTGGACCGGCCTTAGCTGGTCGTGCATGGCTCGGGGAGAGCCATCCACAATGGCCGAGGCCATGAATGGCCCAGATGCGGCCAAGTGGAAGGAGGCAGTGGATCGCGAGCTCGCATCCATTGCCGAGAATGGCACGTGGGTGCTGGTGGATAGACCCGACAAGGCCCACGTGGTGGGATCCAAGTGGGTCCTCCGAGTAAAGAAGAAGCAAGATGGTAGCATCGACAAGTTCAAGGCAAGGGTAGTGGCTAAGGGGTTCTCTCAGCGCCCGGGCTCCAAGTACGATGAGACGTTCGTGCCCGTCGTGACCTTTGCCTCCATCCGCTCTCTCCTTGGCATTGCTGCCGCAAAGAGCTTGGAGATACACCAAATGGACGTCAGGATAGCTTTCCTTTATGGGAAGCTTGACAAGGAAGTGCTGATGGAGGTGCCCGAAGGAGTCGAAGCTCCCAAGGGCAAGGTGTGCAAGTTGGTGAAAGCGCTCTACGGGCTGAAACAGGCCCCAAGGATTTGGTACCAAGAGATAGACAGTTTCATGACCGACCTCTCCTTCGCGCATTACCAAAATGACCCGAGCATGTACGTGCGTGATGATGGGAGAGGGCTGATGCTGGTTGCGCTGTACGTGGATGATCTGATCATCTGCTCGTCTTCGGTCAAGCTGCTGGATGGGCTAAAGTCTGACCTTAGCAAAAGGTTCAAGATGAAGGACATGGGTCCTCTCAAGTACTACCTCAGGATTGCCATTCACCGCAACCGAGTAGCAGGCACCATCGAACTCAACCAAACCAAATACATTGGTGAGGTACTGAAGCGCTACCACATGGAAGACTACAAACCTGTCAGCACCCCAATGACGACCGACACAAAGCTGAAGGCCTCCATGTCGCCAAGCGACAAAGCAGAACAAAGGGAGATGCAAGACATCCCCTACCAGTCCGTCGTGAGTAGCATCATGTATGCCATGGTAGGGACTCGTCCGGACATCTGCTATGCTGTGGGACAAGTGAGCAGATTCGTGGCCAACCCTGGGCCACAACATTGGCAGGCAGTCAAGCGCATCTTGCGCCACCTACACAAAACACGTCACATGGGCCTCGTCCTCAGAGGCCAAGAAGGAACGGACCCCCTTCGCCTGAAGTGCTACACCGACGCTGACTGGGGAGGAAATCTTGACGACAGGAAATCCACCTCTGGATATGTGTGCATCTTGAATGGCGGTGCCATCTCATGAGCCAGCAGGAAGCAAGATTGTGTTTCTGTGTCCACGGCTGAGGCAGAGTACGTTGCTCTGTCTGAGGTGTGCAAGGAGACTCAATGGCTGCGCAGCCTGCTTGGCAAAATGACAGTGCCATAGAAGGATGCCACAGTCGTACACGTGGACAACATGAGCGCCATCTCGATGACTAAAGACGAGATCATCTCCCGGCGAACGAAGCACATCGACATACGTTACCACTACTCATATGACCTAGTCATGAAGAACGTGGTGGACTTGCAGCACTGCGGAACAAAAGGCATGCTTGCTGACTGCATGACCAAGCCGCTGGAGAGCGACTTGCACTATGCAGGCATTCATGGATTCGGCATGAGGAGTGGGGCAGAGGAAGGGTGAGCCCCAAGGCATTGATGGAGCCCAGTAAGCGACAGATGGACAGAGGTGCAAGGGAGAGATTTGTTGAAATAGTATGCACCTTGTCCACTGCCTAGCTGGCTAGCTACACATACAGACAAGGCATGCACTGCTCTATGAAGTGTGTCCCCTTGGTCTGTTCTGAGATGGGCCAGGAATGCACTGCCCATAATGGGTATGTCCCCTGTGACTCATCATAGGAACCATACCTTTTTTTTTGGCTTGGTTGAATAGGCACCGGAGTCTGAAACGAGAGGTCGCGGGTTCAAACCCTGCGACGGCCGCAATTTTCTTTGTGGCCAAAACTGGGACAAGAAGCTTCTAGGAAGCTTACTAGAGCCTGCCTTGAGGATGACACTTGGCGGTCTAAGGACGCGCCAAGTAGGACTGTAGGTTCAGGTTGGCTCTAGTGGAGCCACTACAAGCAGAAGCTTTAGCAAAGCTCTGCAAGTATAAAAGCCTGTACCTTGCATGCATCCATTTACAGTTCTTGCCTTTGAGACTCCTCACAGAGTGTCCAACCAAAGGTAGACACTAAAGACCAACATGCGGACTTCGTGAGGTTGCAAACCAAACAAACCTAAAGTGTGGATCTCTCGTTTGAGGGTGATATGTTATCTTGGTTGCAATACCAAGAGCGGTTGGCGGCCTCCCATGTCGGGACCCGTTTTCTAGACCGTTGCTTTCCGGCGCATTGACAACAGCGACGTCCCACATTGGTTTTGCATGCTGGAAACCTCCTACTGGCGTGAAGACGTTGCTGAAGCAACAGAGCATGAAGAGGCACGAGAGCGTGATGAGATTGATCGGCAGGTGTACACAGTGAACAATTTGCCGCCATTGCCTCCTCGTCCCTCAAGCATGCAACCTCCCAGGGAAACTCATTTGTCCAACCCCGCTCCTACCGCCAAATCTGCTCCATCTTCCACAACAGCAGATTCGACTGGACCGTCCACAGCATGTGAGGTGCCTGGATTGATTTCCATTCTGCCACTCCACACATACTCTATTCGTGTGGCTGGTGCAGTTCTTGACGCAGCTGTTGGCGCCGCCGCAACCTTTGCAGCCACAGCTTGTGCTTGCAAAGCTTTGACACAGACTAAAGTGGGTCGTGCAGCCAAGGCTTACGCACATGCCACAACGTCTCTTACATTTCTTGCCGTAGCCGCTGCTGATATCACCACACAAGTGATGGCAGCAGCAGCTTCTGTTGCAAGTGTAGCATCCTCAGCAGCCGATGCCACCTCTAGCGCCATCGGCTCTATTCGCGAGTCCACCGCAACTACAGTCCTCATCCCCAATGGGGCTGCTCGGAATGTTATGCCTTTTATCACCACGGGCATCCTTGTTGCATCTGCATCAGCAGCAGTCACAGGAGCTACGGTCACTGGGCTTCTTTGCCTCACGCTGCTAGTAGCCGGGTGGGTGTCTGTCCTCTTCTCCTCAGCGGCCGCTATATTGCCTCGTCTCCTTGCACTGCTTCCTCACCGCTACCCTGGAAAGTAGTTTCCACTCTCTTCTCCCTTATCTCTCACCTCTTGATCTATCCTAACTGTCTTTTCTCATCATGCCAGGATCAGAGGATACCAAAGGCTCAGCGAGGCCCAAGTAGCTCGTTGTAATGTTGAGGAAGAACTACAACAGGGACGCAAGGCTCAGCACGAACTTGCCACCACAGTAGTTGCGGTAGTCATAGAGCGTTAGCGTGCTGTCCCAGGTCTTGCTACTGATCTTCTTGCTGAAGAAGTTGCATCTGTTGACTCCTCTATGCCTCCTAGTGGTGGTGTCCCCAACTCCTCTTCCCCCGCTCTCTCCGCAGCTACACTTGCTTGAGTCCTCCTTCCTGCCAGGTAGAAAGACTTTGAGACGCCACAACCTCAGTTCACCTCTAGACTAACCTTCACCTCGTGGGAGACACGCTTTAGCTCGTGGGCCTAGGGCAGTCTACTTTGGGAGTACTACTCTCCCGCCAAGCTGTCGTTTGTTCCTCAGCCTGCAGAGGCGGCCCAAGCTGTATGGGCCCTCATCAATGCAAGGCCTAAAGGCCTCCTCGACGACATCAATACGTACAACGTAGACCCTACGTGTGGCACACCTGCTGACCATGTCGGTGTTGTTCTTCTATGCCCCATGGCCACTGCTATGGCTTGACGGACAGGTTGGGCATGCACTGCTCCCTTGGAGTAAGTCCCCCAAACCTTGTTTGTGGTGCAAGTCCAAGCAAGACACCAGAAGTGTAGCGCAACGGATAGCATGTTGGACTTAGGGACAACAGGTCCTGCGATCAAGCCTTGATGTGTGCAGGCGGTTTTTGACCTTCCTGCACAGGGGGGAAGTTTCTTAGACATTCCTCCATGCATGAGAAGAGTGTGCCACTTGGCGGTCAGTGGATGATCCAATTGGCGGACTGGTGAGGTGGTGTGGAGTGACCACCCCAAAAGTTCCACTACCCACACACCTTAGAAGCCAGGCCTAGGACTATATGTACCAGGCTCATTTCTCATTCTAATTTTACAATCTGGCCTTAGATGCTCCTTACAGAGTTGTCCAACTAAGGAACAGTATAAAGAAGACACTGGTTGGTCTAAGCCCCAGGAGTTAGTCTTTGACTAGCACCTCGCGCGAAAGTGACCAAGTGTTAAGTGGACACAGTTGCTAGCAAGTGATTGCCTAGGAACTGCTCAGTATGGAACCGTGATCCTGAGGGTGATATCTTCTCCTAGTTGAAATGCTAGGAGCGGACGACAGGTGCTATTGTGTCGGCCCTGTTTTCTAGTCCGTTTGCCTCAGGCCGGTTGACAAAGGGTTATGGGCCCACATGACCAGTTGTAAGGCACGCTTCGCTCAACTCTGGTACGCTCTCTCCAGGTGCACACGCCAGCTCCATCAGCTCCATCAGCTTCATTAGCTCCAACGGCTTGGTCTGCACTCAGCACACAGGGACCAAGAACAAGCTCTGCCCTTCGAGGCATGACCCTTGTGTCCCAACCACGACAAGCTTTGCCCTTGGTAGCAAGACCCTGGGTGTGTTGGTGTAGATGTATTCTCTGTCTGCAGGTTAACATCGGCTGGAGGGGTAAGCAACGGATCTGCATCTTAAAACCGGTAGCAGACATCAGCTAACATCAGCCTACATCGGCCTCAACGCAGCAGAGACGTGGGAAGCAGACAAGGGAAACAAAAATGGTTGACCCATCAGGAGGAGTGGGGGCTGCCGCAGGGCAGTCCTCAAGCTCAACAGTGGCTACCACAGGGCAGACCACTTGAGCAAATGTGAGTGCTACATCACTGCCGCAAGGTCTTCGACCCTTGGGAGGAGTCCCTATTTTCGAGGGGACTGACTTCCCCCTTTGGAGATGGCAGTTCGAGCTGCCAATGAAAGTGGGCGGCCTCATCAAGATTTTGAAGGGAGAGGAGCAGGTTCCCGCGGTGGGCTCACTGGAGCACGAGGCATGGATGGAACGGAATGATGTTGTCATGTCATTCCTGAGCAATGTGATTGCTAAAAAGTATGTTCCCATCATTGCCGGGTACACGCTGACTTCCAAAGCTTACGATAAGCTCAAGCGCGTTCACCAGTCCACCTCCCTCGCAAACAGATTATTCATCCTACAACGGCTCATCAGCATGCGGGTGAATAAGGGTGAATCGATCCCCGATTTCCTACAGGAGTTTGAAGGACTCCTTGGCGAGGCTCGCCACATGAACTGGGACCTTGACAAAAACATGCAAGCCATGATCCTCCTCATGGAGCTACCGGAGAGCTCGAGCCCAATGATCACCGTCATGGGCGGTTGGAAGAAGGATGACTTGACCTACACGGGAGTGTCCAAGTACGTGCAAAACGAGGCCATGCGCCGCAGCGGAACTGAGGCTAACTTCTCAGCCTATGCCACTGGCTACGGTGGCCGCGCGAGCAAAGGGTCACCCTCTGGTCAGAAAGGCGCAAGCGGAAGCGGTGGCGGCGGAGGCAACAATGGCGGCAAGGCTCCCAAGCGACAGGGCAACTGCCGCAACTGCGGCAAACCTGGGCACTGGGCAAGAGAGTGCAGGTCGCCAAAGAAGGAAGACGGCGGAAGCAGTGGGAACAAAGGCAATAAGAAGGGTGGCAGAGAAGCCACCAACATGATGGCACAGAGCATGCCTCCGGCAAAAGGAGCGGCGTTGCTCAGGCCAGGAGCTTTCTGGCTCGACTCCGGCACCAATCATCACTCCAGCAACGACCAGGCTGGATTTGTCTCCATTGGCCCCACCGATCGGCGGCTCAGATGTGCAAACGGTAGCGTCGTGAACGCAAAGGGCGTGGAAGACAAGCTGGTGAGCATCAGCCTTAATGGTGCAGAGAAGGATCTACGGTTACGTGACGTGGTCTACATGCCCTCCTTTGTGGCAAACCTTCTGTCCGTGTCAAAAACAACGGACAACGACATGATGGTGGTGTTCACGCAGAAGAAGGCGGTCATTGCCAGGAACGCGGACATCAAGGTCATCTACGCCAACAAAGACCTCGTGGCACAGGTTCCACTGGTTGACGAACTCTACGTATTGCAGAAAACTTCAGCAAAGAGCTCGGAAGACGAGGGTCATGCATGTGCAGCGGAGGCAGTGGTCTCGGCACCAACGCAGGAGAGCACACCAACGAGAACCGAAAAAGCATCCTCTGCCACAAAGGACGAAGAATGCTGATCTGTGGCATAGACGCTTTGGGCACATTGCAAACAGCACGCTCCTAGTCATCCAGCAACAACAGCTGGTCCGTGTCATGGATGGTTGCAAGAAGGATGCGGTTGGGTGTGGCAGCCTGTGTGAACCTTGCCTCCAAGGCAAGACCAAGCGAACGCGCTTTGAGCGCAATGGTCGCCGCGCAGAATCAGCCCTTGACCTGATTCACACCGACGTGTGCGGACCCTTTCGCACGGCGTCAAACGGTGGTAACAAGTGTTTTCTGACCTTCATAGGCGACCACATCCGCAAGGTGTGGATCTTCTTCCTCAAAACAAAGGGAGAGGTCAAAGAAAAGTTGCATGAGTTTGTCGCCATGGTGGAGCGGCAGACCGGAAAGAAAGTCAAAGCGATGCGGAGCGACAACGGCGGAGAGTACGAGGCATGCAAGGGCTGGTTGCGGCAACATGGGATCAACCACCAGCCCACAACGCCTTACACGCCACAAAGCAAAGGTGTTGCCGAACGGATGAATCAGACCATCCTCGGCATGGTGCACATCATCCTCTTTGATGCAAAACTTCCACCACGGTTCTGGGCGGAAGCGGCAAGAACGGCATGCTATCTTGTCAACCTGACTCCTGCGGCTGCTCTGGGAAGGCACGGAAAGAAGAAGGGAAAGCAACAGATGACGCCACAAGAAGTTTGGTCAGGGAAGAAGCCGGACGAATCACACCTGAAAGTATTCCGCTGCACCGCATGGGCAAAGGTCCAGGCGGGTGAGGGTGCCGGCAAGCTGGATGCAAGAGCGCGAAAGTGCGTTGTGGTGGGCTATGAGACGGCTCACAAGACCTACCGCTTGTGGGACCTGGCAGGAAGAAGACTCATCACCAGCTGGGACGTAACCTTTGATGAAAGGAAACCAGGCAAGGAAGAGATGCTTGATCCCATGCAAGCCCCAAAACAGGGAGAGTGGTTGGTGCTGCTGGAGTCAGGAGATCAAGCTCCCGAAAACTGACAAGTGGTGCCAGTACAGCAGGCCGTGAAGAACAGTGGTGTGGCAGGGAGAGCGGCTGCGCAGGCTGACGCAGCGGCGAGCTCCGACACAGAGTCGGAGACATCCGAGGCCTCTAAGACCAGCTCGGAGGCCAGTGGCCCTTCAAAAGAGGAAAACTTAACTCCAAGGCAGCCAACATCACAAGAGCAACAGCATTGCAAACATCCACCATCAATGCAACGTCGGAGAACACAATAAAGAAAACAAACTCCAAAGTACGACGCTGACACTGGAAGCTAGACTAGACTGAGCTGGTCCTGTTTGGCTCAGGGAGAGCCACTCACTGTGGCTGAGGCGCTGGCAAGGTCCGATGCGGCCAAGTGGAAGGAGGTGGTGGACAGCGAGCTCGCGTCCATCGAAGAAAATGGCACATGGGTGCTGGTGGAAAGACCCCCTAACGCTCACGTGGTGGGCTCAAAGTGGGTGCTGAGGTCAAAGCGGAAGCAAGATGATAGCATCAACAAGTACAAGGCAAGAGTCGTGGCAAAAGGGTTCTCAAAGCGCGCAGGGTCTGAGTACGATGAGACCTTTGCACCGGTTTTCATGTTTGCCTCAACCAGGTCCCTGCTTGCCGTTGCTACTGCGAAAGACCTTGAGATCCACCAGATGGATGTGAAGACAGCCTTCCTTTATGGGAAGCTTGACAAGGAGGTACTAATGGAGGTACCGGAAGGTGTCAAAGCACCCGAGGGTAAGGTGTGCAAGCTGGTGAAGGCATTGTACAGGCTGAAACAGGCCCCACGGATCTGGTACAAGGAGTTGGACAGATTCATGGCTGAGATCGGCTTCGCACATTGTAAGAATGACCCCATCGTCTATGTGCGGGAGGACGAACGTGGCTTGCTACTCGTAGCGTTGTACGTGGATGATCTTATCATGTGTTCTTCCTCGCAGGAGGCCCTCACAGACCTCAAGAAAAATCTTGCCAGCAGATTTAAGATGAAGGACATGGGACCTCTCGAGTACTATCTCGGGATTGCTGTTCACCGCAGCCGCAAAGCAGGCACTATCGAGCTCAACCAGACAAAGTGCATCATGGAAGTCTTGAATCGCAACAACATGGAGGACTGCAAGCCCGTCAGCACCCCCATGCCCTCCGGCGACAAGCTCTCCTCCTCCATGTCACCAAGCAACGAGGCAGACCGGCGAGAGATGCAAAACATTCCATACCAGTCCGCCGTTGGGAGCCTCATGTATGCGATGGTGGGAACGCGACCTGATATTGCTTATGCAGTGGGTCAAGTGAGCAGGTTTGTGGCCAACCCTGGGCCAGAACATTGGCAAGTGGTGAAGCGGATTTTTCGCTACCTCAAAGAGACTCGGCACGTTGGACTCCGGTTTGGAGGTCTAGAAGGATCAGACTTGCTGCGACTGACATGCTACACTAACGTGGACTGGGGAGGACGGATTGATGACAGGAAGTCAACCTCAGGGTTTGTCTGTCTTCTCAACGGTGGTGCAGTCTCGTTGGCAAGCAGGAAGCAGGACTACGTCTCACTTTCTACTGCTGAGGCGGAATACATTGCACTCTCCGAAGTGTGCAAGGAAACACAGTGGCTTCGCAGTTTGCTTGATGAGATCAAAGCACCACAAGAGGAAGCAACCGTCATCCGCATCAACAACCAAAGTGCCATCACTATGGAAGAGGACAACATGATCTCCTAGAGTACAAAGCACATTGATATTCGGTACCACTACTCACGTGACCTTGTCGCCAAGGGTGTCATGGAACTGGAGCACGTCGCAACCAAGAAAATGCTTACGGACTTCTTGACAAAGCCGCTAGACAGCGACTTGCATGTTGCAGGTGCTCGAGGAGTCGGCATGGTGGATGCAAGAGATGAGAACTAAAGATCAAGAAAATTGACATGCACAAACACAACCTAGAGCAACAGGTTCATGCCGAAGAAAACTACCACAGCAGGTGGCCTAAGGTGCAAGGGAGAGATTGTTGTTCTTCTATGCCCCATGGCCACTGCTATGGCTTGACGGACAGGTTGGGCATGCACTGCTCCCTTTAAGTAAGTCCCCCAAACCTTGTTCGTGGTGCAATTCCAAGCGAGACACCAGAAGTGTAGCGCAACGGATAGCATGTTGGACTTAGGGGAAACAGGTCCTACAATCGAGCCTTGATGTGCGCAAGAGGTTTTTGACCTTCCTGCACAGGGGGGAAGTTTCTTAGACATTCCTCGATGCATGAGAAGAGTGCACCACTTGGCGGTCAGTGGATGCGCCAATTGGCGGACTGGTGAGGTGGTGTGGAGTGACCACCCCAAAAGTGCCACTACCCACACATCTTAGAAGCCAGGCCTAGGACTATATGTACCAGGCCCATTTCTCATTCTAATTACACATTCTGGCCTTGGATGCTCCTCACAGAGTTGTCCAACTAAGGAACAATATAAAGAAGACAGTGGTTGGTCTAAGCCCCAAGAGTTAGTCTTTGACTAGCACCTCCCGCGAAAGTGACCAAGTGTTAAGTGGACACCGTTGCTAGCAAGTGATTTCCTAGGAACTGCTCAGTGTGGAACCGTGATCCTGAGGGTGATATCTTCTCCTAGCTGAATTACTAGGAGTGGACGGCAGGTGCTATTGTGTCGGCCCTGTTTTCTAGTCTGTTTGCCTTAGGCCGGTTGACAGTCGGTGCCTATGCTCTTATTGGCCGCCGCAAAACTGAAACTGGGCATGCCACCCAGAGTGCTCTGACTATGCAGTTCAACACACTTTAGATGAGAACGGATGAAATTCCAGATGAGTATTGGGCACGTAGTCTACGCCTCCTACGTGAACTGGGCAAAGCATCTCCGGGTCCTCTCTTCGCCTGCATGTCCATTGTTGCTGGTCTCATTCCTGAGCTCTCTGACCTCTACCTGCATGTCTCCCAGGGAGAGCTTGAGTGCCTTGCTGCTGCCCCGGTCCCTGAAAACTCTCCTGCAGGAATTGGGCCTCTCTATGAGTTCACTACCTATTACCTCACCCATTGGTGGAGCAACTTGCAGAGCAAACGCATGCATTGTGCAGCTCTCGCCGCGGTCACCACCTCCTCATCCTCCTCGTCTGTAGTCACCTCCTCCTCTCCATCCCTTGCCTCTCCCGCCGCAGCTCATCCCACTCAAGCTGCTCCTCGGGGCGGAGGCGGTGGGTCCGGTCGGTGGGGTGGTCATGGTGGAAAAGGCCGTGGTGGTGGCCGCGGTGACAAAACCTCCTCAAGCACCACCCCTGTCACAGAATTCACATGTTGGAACTGTGGAGCTACTGGTCACTCTGCACTGAAGTGCCCAGCCCCTGGTGATGACGTTCCTCTAGCATCCTCCATGCGCGCCCATTGGGCACGCATTGGTGTCACCTCCTCCTTGGCCGCATCAGCAGTGACAATTGCATCTTCCTCCTCCTCCTCCTCAGCCTCCGCCCTCACCACCACTCTTGCTTCCCTCCAGCCGTCACCACCTCCAGCCAGCCCATAGGGCTGGGTTCCACCTCCATCAGGACCTCTCTACCATGGTCCCCCTTCTTTCACTACTCCATGCCTCCCTGGGCCCGGGATTATGGTCACCTCTCCGACCGCTCCTCCGATCGCTCCTCTGACTGCTCCGATGAACGGCGTGCCGAGGAGCATCCTGTTGAGCAAAGAATGGTTGTTTTTCTCCACCTTCAACCTCAGGGAGGTGAGAGTGTGAGTGGCCACTTTCGTGTGTCTGTCTGTGAGTCTGATGCCACCCTACGTGGCATTGCGTCTGGTTTTGTATATGGGTTATTGCCTGATGATCGTTCATGGATTGAAGAATGGCATTCTCAAACATTCCCCACTTGCCTAGGTGTTACATCTTCCCACTCCCCTTGTTGCACTGTTGCTGTCTGCCTCGTATACCTTCCACTCGTGTATCCTCTGGCCTCTGGATCATTGACTCCAGGGCCACACATCACATGACCTCCTATCGTGCGTCCTTTGTGTCTCTCGGACCTCTTGGCTCTGTTTGCTCTATGCACACTGGTCCCGGTCAGATTCTCCCTGTCCAGGGTGTGGATGTTGTACGTTTTTTTGGCCCTCATGGCACTGTGTACCTCCGTGATGTACTGTATGTGCCTGACCTTGAGGTCAATCTACTCTCTGTGACCACCCTTGACGACCAGGGCATGGACTTCTCGTCCAGCCGCGGCCTTGCCTCCATTGATCTGCATTTGTCTGGCTGTGTTGTTCTTCGTGGAGTGCGTTGTGACCGTCTTTTTGGTGTTCCTCTCACGTTGCCATCGTCTTCCGCTACCTCTGGCCTTGTCCACGTTGTGTCCTCCTTGTTGCCTACCCATGCGGACCTCCTGCACCTTCATCTCTACCACATTCACATTGCCGCCATCTAGTGGCTTCTTCGCCTCTCGTCTGCTACCGGCCTTGATGCTGCCACATTTGCACCTCCTTGCTCCTCTACCTACCTTGATTGTGCCAGCAGCAAGATGCACAGCTCTCCGTTCACAACCGCTGATTCCACTACCTCTCATCCTCTGGACCTTGTGCATGCTGATGTGATAGGTCCTTTGCCCCGTGGCTTCCTTGGTGGCCTCGGTCGCAGTGTTGTGTCTGACCGATGACTTTTCTCGCTATCAATGGGTCTTTGCCCTTCGCCACAAGAGTAACATCACTTAACTACTTGAATCTTGGCTTCCCCAGGCTGAATGTGCCTGCCTTCGTCCATTGCTTGTTTTTTGCAGTGATAGAGGGGGTGAGTTTCTTGGTCCTACCTCTCGCTTCCTTGAATCTTGTGGTTTCCGTCTTGAGTCCACTCCTCCTTACACACCAAAACAAAATGGCATGTCCGAGCATTGGAATCGCACCCTTGCTGATGGTGTGCGCTCCCTTCTCTCCGCCTCTAGTCAGTTCCCCTTGTTTGCGTTTGAAGCCACATCCTACATGACGTGGGTCTGGAATCGAGTCCCTCATGGTCCCCTCCCTTACTCTATCACACCCTTTGAGCGCTGGACAGGCCAGTGGGCTGACCTCCGCCTTGCTCGCGTATGGGGATGTCTTGCTTTCATGTGGCTTCCCACCGACCAACGGGATAGTAAGCTGTCTCCCCTTGTCGTTTATGCGTCTTCCTATTGGTCTCTCTGTTCTCCAAATCTTGGCATTTCTGGGACCCCTCTTGTTGTTGTGTCATTGAGTCTCGTGACACACTCTTCTTTGAACAATTATTTGAGCGTGATGTCCCTCACTTCAGTCGGCCCCTCTCTCCACCCTCTCGGGGTGGAGGATGCACTCCACCCTCTCGGTCTCCTGTTCTCCCCTCCATGTGTCCATCGTCGCCCTCTGCCTCCTCTACATCCTTGGACCACTCTGCATCCTCTGAGCCCGCACCCTCTGCCTCCTCTAAGCCTACACACTCTGCCTCCTCTGAGCCTGCACCCTCTGCTTCCTCTGAGCCTGCGGGTTCCTCTGCCTTGGTGGAATAGCAGAATCGTGGACACATGGAAATCAAGGGTGTGTTTCTTGTAGTGCTACTGCTACTGAGTATGTCGCTCTTGGTGCAGGCATGTGTGAGGCTGTCTGGCTTTGTCGTTTGCTGCAGCAATTGAGTGTTCCCATGCGTTGCATCACCCTGCGTTGTGACAATCAAAGCACAAGGGCCATTGCCGAGAACAGTGGCATGCATCACTCTCGCACCAAACATATCAACGTGGAGCATCACTTTGTTTGCGAGTGCATTGCAGCTGGTGTTGTCCAGGTGTTGGTTTTCACGCATCTCTCAATGTACTCTGTTGTGTCCTCTCGGCTTGTGCACATTGGCGTGCAGATGAGTGACGGTGAGACGCGACGCTGCTGGAGTGTCATCTCGAGGAGCCGATGCATGCTGAGGCCTACCAACGGTTCGCTGGAGCCTCCTCCTCTCTTCTACGTGCTCAGCTCCATCGGCGGACCTCCTTGGCAGTCGTGCCGCCGGCAGTCTCTACCACTGCTTTTGCTGTCTGCACGCGTCCAGCGCTGTTTCTGGTTGCACTGTTGCATTCGCAGCGTTGTATCATGCATAGGGTCCAAGCTTCATGAGTTTTGGGAATAGTTGGTACCGGGGACTAGAGTAGACGCCGCCAGGGTTTAGGTGGCTATAACTCTTGACTACTCTTTTCTTAGCTGATAATGGCCGTGGGGAAAAATCTCCACATGTGACGCAAGGAGGTGAGCGGCAACCCACGTCAGGCACCTGCTTGCGACGACGCACATGGCGAAGTCAACCAGGTGTAGTGACTAGCAGTAGTAGCAAGCAGCAGCAGCAGCCTGCAACAGCAGCACCAGCAACTTGCAACAGTAGCGAGCAGTGGCAGCAACAGCCAGCAGTAGCTGCGCACAGCAACAGCAGCCGGTAGCAGTAGCACCTCGTGGCAACTCCCAGCAGCAACAGCTTGTAGCTACGAGCACGAGCAGTAGCCAGCAGCAATAGCCAGCAGCAGTGGCTCGCAGTGGCAGCACTGCACAGCAGTAGCGAGCAGCAGCAGCAGTAGCCAGTAGTAGCAGCACATAGTAGCAGCAGCAGTAGCAAGCAACAGTAGCAACAGCTGCTACAACAGCCAGCAGCAGCCAGTAGCAGCCAATAGTAGCAGCTGCACAAGCGGCCAGCACCAACAAAAGCAGCTATTGCTCGCAGCCCGCTGCTCGCAGCGAGTAGCGAGCTCGCTGCTCGCAGCTCGCAGCAAGCACGGAGTAGCAAGCTCGCTGCTCACATATGGTAGCAAGCAACGAGCTTGCAGCTCGCAGTGACAAACGAAGAAGAAAAAAAAAGGCGCACAAAAAATACCGTACCCCACAGGTGGCCATGCAACAGCTACAACAGCTGCAGCAACACGCAGCAACTCAGCAGCAGCAGCAGCATTACTAGTAGTTGTTGCAACAGTAGCCATAGTAGCAGAAGCAGCAGCAACTGTAGCAGCAGCAGCAGCTGCTGCTACTGCAACAACAGCCACAGTAGCATCAGCTGCAGCAGCAAAATAGTGGCAACAGCAACAGCAGCAGCAACAACAGCAACAGCTCTGTAGCTAACGTAGCAATGGCTGCAGCAACAGCCACTGCTGACATCAGCCATCCTCGGCTGACGTCACTACTGACATCAGTGCTGATATCACTGCTGACATCAGAAAAAAAATGATTAAGAATAGAACATCAACAGGAGCAACCCTGCAGACAATGTAGCAACAGCTGCAGACGTCAGCCATCCTAAACTGACGTCATTGCTCAACTCATTACAGACATCAGCAGAACATTAAAAAAATACAAAAAAGAAGTACCATGACCGACAGCGAAGAGGGGTCCTCCTCTGCTGGAGGATCCCCCATCTTATAGCACCTACAGAAGTTGTAGTAGTAGCAGTCACCTCTACAACAACCACAGTAGCAGCAATAGTAGCAGCAGCAGCTGTTAACGCCACTACAACAACCATAGTAGTAGCAACAGCAGCAGCAGCCGCCGTCGCTACAACAATAGTAGTAGCAGCAGTAGTAGCCGCCGCAACAGCAGCAGCAACAGTAACAGTAACAGCAGAAGCAATAGCCACCACCACTGCAACAGCAGCAGCAGCAGCTGTAGGAACAGCAGCAGTAGATGTAGCAGCAGTAGCCACAACAACAACAGCAACAGTAGCATCAGCTGCAGCAACATCCGCCGCTACAACAGTTGCATCAGACGCACTAGCACCAACACCCCGTTGGCTCTTTTGTCGGTTATGCTAGCTTGACAAATTCACTCGTCGCCTTGTGCCAGCAACTCGTAATGCTGACACAACAACTAGCTGCACTACAGCCACCGACACAGCTGTCACAACAGCAGTTGCAATAGCAGCATTAGCAGCCACAGCAACAGCCACAGTAGTAGCGTGCGCAAGCACCCTTCGTTCCTTGTGGGTACGCGAGCCCTGCGATATCTTATGCCACAATATCTGGTGCATCAACACACCCAACGCCAACAACAGACGGTGATGTTAGTCCTAGGCCCCACTCTAGGTGTCGACCGCAGGCTAAAGGACTTTGAAACTACACCACCGCCGCTTCATTCTGGCGAGCAATTCCATAGCTGGGAGCTCAACTTCCGGATCTGGGCACAGGGTGAGGGCTTGTGGCCCTACTACTTCCTACCCTTCGATGCCACCCAGGTCGACCAGGTATTTGACGCCGGTCGTGCTGTTGGACCAAGAGATTGCCACGCCTCTGAGCAGGCAAATATCATCTGTAATGCTGCAGCGATTGTCAATTTGTCCACCAAAGTTGGCATCACTAAAGCACTACAGCTGTAGAGAAGTGTCGGTGCCGTGAACGAGCTGTAGCATAGAAGTTGCTTTGAAGTATCGTAGCGCACGAGTCAGCTCCTTGCAAGTTCTCTGGGGACGAGATCTGCTGTAGAAAGCCAGACGTCCGAATGCAAACTGTAGATCGGGTCCAGTACAGCTTGTTGCGTGCATGAGGGATCCGACGCGAGAGAGATAGACTATTTCATCCAAAGGGCCTTGATCACTTTCCTGTGGTAGAAGTGGTTGGAGAGACAGTGGAGAAGCGTAGAAGTTGTCAGAAATTTTTAAACGTTTCATGATTTTCTCGGCGTACGTTTGCTGCCCGAGACTGATGGTGCATGCCTCGCGATTGCGACCGATGTTCATGCCGAGGTAGAAGCTCACGTCTGGCATGATTTCGATGTTAACTATTGCTGCCACTGCCTTTGATGTTGCTGTTTTAAGGTCTTTGCTATGTCCGATGATGAGGATGCCAACGACATAGACAAGCGCATAGCAATTTGGTGATGATGTCAATGAGTCTTGATGAAGAAAAACACATTCGTCACAAGACAAAGCTGTGCAGTTGAGATTGTCGCGGATGTTTTGCAGTTTTCGGTTTCGGAGGAGGGGACTTTGTTTCAGCCTATGAAGGCTTTTGACGAGCTTGCAAGCTCGCATAGTGCCATCATCATATCCCTCTGGCTGCTTCATTTAAATTGTTGTGTCCAGTTTGCCGTTGCAAAAAGCGTTGTTGATGCCAAGCTATATAATCTCCCAATCATTCACTGTTGCGAGGGACAGCATCATTCACACTGTAGTGTAGTGGCTCAGTGGAGTGTACGTGTCAAAGAGGTCTTTCCCGGGTAAGTGCGTGAAGTCTTTTCCAACAAGACGAGCTTTGAACTTGTCAAGGCTGCTGTCTACTTTGGTCTTCACACAAAAGACCCACTTTACTCTGACAGTCCGCTGCTCTGTAGGAAGTTCGACGAGTTCCCACGTTCCTTGGGTGATGAGACTGTTATATTCAGCGTCAAGTGCGTCCCTCCAACTTGTTGGATGAGGGCCGGACAGGGCTTTAGTGATGTTGGAAGGTTCCGGAGGTAGGTCGTTTGCCATTGTTAGAGCGGCAAGCCTGTTGGTAAGAAAATACGCGTGAAAAGTGACTTCCTCTTGATGGATGGTGCAGGCCGTAAGAGATGTTGTTGATGCTGTTTTGTCGATGTCTCTGAGTTGTTGTTGCAAGAGGTTCTAGAAGTACCCGAGCTCTGAATCGTGTTAAACGGTGGAGGATTCCCAGAGCCCCCTCCCATTGCTCCGATTATTGGCCTCCTTGAGCAGAGGAACCTCTACTGATTGTTCTCCTTCATTAGGCTGTTTGTTGAGTACAAGGTGATGGCTGTTATCGTGCATTGTGATGGCTTTTGTTGCCTCCACTTTCTTATCATGCGGCTGCTCCAGCTCCGTCTTGGTGAGTTCTTGCTTCTCCATCTCTGCCAAAAACTGCTATTCATGCTGGGCAGTTGTCTATGACATTTCTGCTTTTCTCTATGTCTATGTCTTGTAAGTGAGGTTCTCGTAGAAGACGGCATCACGACTGCTGATTGTTGAATGCCATGCACCTTGTCCACTGGTTAGCTGGCTGGTTGCACGAAAAGACAAGGCATGTACTGCTCTATGGAGTACGCCCCCTTGGTCTGTTTTGAGATCGGCTTGGAAATGCACTGCCCATAATGGGTATGTCCCTTGGAGATCATCATAGGAAACACAACATTGTGGCCTAGTTGGGACAGGCGCCGGAGCTCATGGGTCGCGAGCTCAAATCTAGTGACGGCAGTATCTTTCTTAGTGGCCCAAAATGGGACAGGAAGCTTCTAGGAAGGTTACTAGAGCCTGCGTTGAGGATGACACTTGGCAGTCTTAGGACGCGCCAAGTAGGAATATAGGCTGAGGTTGGTTCCTTCGGTGCCACTATGAGCAGAAGCATTAGCAATGCTCTGCGAGTAGAAAAGCCTGTGCCATGCATGCATCCATTTACAGTTCTTGCCTTTGAGACTCCTCACAGAGTGTCCAACCAAGGACAGACACTAAAGACCTTCATGCGGGCTTCGTGAGGCTGCAAACCAAATGAACCTAAAGTGTGGATCCCTTGTTTGAGGGTGATATGTAATCTTAGTTGAAATATCATGAGCAGTTGGCGGCCTCCCCTGTCGGGACCCGTTTTCTAGACCGTTGCTATCCGGCGCATTGACAAAGGGTTATGTGCCCACACTTCTGGTTCTAAGGCATGCTTCCAAGACCGACTAGCGCGTGGTCTTGCGAGGCATACAGGTACAACAGGGACACGAATATCGGACGGCTCCATCTGCTCCATCAGCTCCATCACCTTCTTCAGGTAGGGTGCACACACGTAGCGGACTAGGGGACGAGGTACAACTCTGTCCATATTGGACAAGACCCTCGAGCCCCAACGGGATTAAGCTCTACCCCTTCTTAGAAGGTGGTACGACCCCAAGTCTGTTCTCTCACGATGGCACCATTGCCTTCGGCAATCATCGGCAGGAGGGGTATGCAATGGAACCAACTGCACCTTTGACAATGGTCACATTCAGCAGCCTCATCAGCCTCATCGGCCTCAACGAAGCAGAGTAGCAGCGAAGCAGAGAGGATGAGCAACCGCAAGAAATGGCGGATCCGACTCAAGCCCGCCTTGAGGCGGGTATGTCCATATTCATAGGGACGAGTTTTCCCTTGTGAAAATGGCAGTTTGAGATTGCCTTGAACGTACGTGGCTACCTCGACATCCTAAGAGGGACCAAGACAGCACCCGCCGATGCGATAGTGACCACTCATACGGCAGACCTTGTAGCATGGACGATGAAGAACGACATGGCTCTCACCATTCTTGTTACGTCCATCAACGAGACTCAACAATCCCACATCACAGGATACACCTTGGCTGCCGAGGCCTACTCAAAACTCGCACGCGTGCATCAATCAAACGCCCTAACAAACCGACTCTTCATCTTGCAAAGGTTGATGTCGATGAGGGTGAGCGAAGGAGAATCAATACCCGCATTTTTGCAGTCAACCTTCAAAAGGTGGTGTACATGCCCTCTTTTGAAGCAAACCTGATGTCAGTTTCACAAATCATCGATAACAACATGACTGTGGTGTTCACCAACAAGGAAGCCGTGGCCCCAAAAAACGAGGACATCCAGATTTAGTACACAAAAGACGACCTCATGCTTCAAGTTCCAAGAGTGGACGGCCTCTACGTGCTTCAAACCAAAGTCACCAAGGCGTTGGATGAGGGACTCACATGTGCCAACAAGACAGTGGCACCGGAGCCAAAGGATGCACCTCCGGTGACCATTGCGGTCGCCACATCAACCAAGGACACTGACGCTGAGCTGTGACACCGGTGATTTGGTCACGTGGCCAACAACACGCTACAAAACATGCAGGAGCAAGAGGTAGACCGCGGAATGGAAGGATACACCATGAAGCATGGTGAAGGGTGTACATTGTGTGAACCATGCCTCCAAGCAAAGGCAAAGAAGAAGCCATTTGGGAGAGGAGGTCAACAAGCAGAGAATGTCTTGTAACTGATACATAGTGACGTGTGTGGACCCTTCTGCACACCGTCTAACGGAGGAAGCAAGTACTTCTTGACCTTCATTGATGACTACAGCTGCAAGTTGTGGATCTACTTCCTCAAAACAAACGCAGAGGTCAAGGAGAAGCTCATTGAGTTTGTCGCCATAGTAGAGCGTCAAACGTCCAAGAAGGTGAAGACGCTCTGAAGTGACAAGGGGGGTGAGTACGAGGCATGCAAGCTTTGGCTCAAGCATCATGGCATCCACCACAAGCAAACCACCCCTTACAACCCCCAAAGCAACGACGTTGCCGAGAGGATGAACCAGACATTGCTCAGCAAGGTGCAAAGCATGCTCTTTGACGACAAGTTCCCACCTCACTTTTGGACGGAACCAGCAACAGCGGCCTGCTACCTCTTGAACCTTACACCAGCAACCGCCTTGCGGAAGTGTGGAAAGGAGTAGGACAAGCAGCTGAAGACCCCACAGGAAGCATGGTCGGGAAATGAACCAAACGCATCTCATCTAAAGGCATTCGGGTCAATTGCATCGGTGAAGATCCAGCCGGGAGAAGGTGGAGGCAAGCTCGATGCACGTTCCAAGAATTGCGTCATGGTTGGGTATGACACATCACACAAAGCCTATCAGCTTTGGGACCAGGTAGCAGGCAAGCTCATGAGGAGCCACGACATCGTGTTTGACAAACGCACAGTTGGAGAGGGAGAGCTGCTGGACCCGATCTTTGCTCCCAAAGCGGGAGAGTGGATAGTGCTGCTTAAGTCCGGAGTCCAAGCACCCCAAAACTGGCTTGCTTTGCCAGCAAGTGGAGGGAATGGGAGAGTAGCTGCGGAGGATGACACAGCATCTGACATGGACGCAGATACCGAGGCGTCCGGGGCTTTCAAGTCTGATTTGGAGTCTGACGACTCTTCTGACGACGACGACAACGACGACACACCATCATTTGTGGAAGTGCCACCACCAAAGCAAGAAGTCGCACCAGCACCCCGTTGCAGTTTGCAACCAAAGAAAGCACCTTTGCGGTATGAGGACTATTGGACTGGCCTTAGCTGGTCGTGCATGGCTCAGGGAGAGCCATCCACAGAGGCGGAGGCGATGAATGGCCCGGATGCGACCAAGTGGAAGGAGGCAGTGGACAACGAGCTCGCGTCCATTGCCGAGAACGGAACGTGGGTGCTGGTGGATAGACCCGACAAGGCCCACATGGTGGGATCCAAGTGGGTCCTCCGAGTGAAGAAGAATCAAGACGGAAAAATCAAAACGTTCAAGGCAAGGGTAGTGGCAAAGGGGTTCTCTCAATGCCCGAGCTCTGAGTACAACGAGACGTTCACGCCTGTCGTGACCTTTGCCTCCATCTGCTCTCTCCTTGCCATCGCAGCCGCAAAGAACCGTGAGATACACCAGATGGACGTCACAACAGCTTTCCTCTATGGGAAGCTTGACAAGGAAGTGATGATGGAGGTGCCCGAAGGATTCAAAGCTCCCGAGGACAAGGTGTGCAAGTTGGTGAGAGCGCTCTACGGGCTAAAACAGACCCCAAGTATATGGTACAAAGAGATGGACGGTTTCATGACTGGTCTCTCCTTCGCGCATTGCGAAAATGATCCGAGCATGTACGTGCACGATGATGGGAGTAGGCTGATACTCGTTGCACTGTATGTGGATAATCTGATCATTTGCTCTTCTCAGTGGAGCTGCTAGATGAGCTAAAGTCTGATCTTAGTAAAAGGTTCACAATGAAGGACATGGGTTCTCTTGAGTACTACCTTGGGATCGCCATCCACCACAACCAATCAGGAGGCACCATCAAACTCAACCAAACCAATTACATCGGTGAGGTACTATAGCAATATCACATGGAAGAATGCAAACCTGTCAGCACCCCAATGACGACCGATGCAAAACTGAAGGCCTCAATGTCACCAAGAAATGAAGGAGAAAAAAGGGAGATGCAAGACATCCCCTACCAGTCCGCCGTGGGCAGCATCATGTATGCCATGGTAGATACTCGTCTGGACATCTGCTACACTATGGGACAAGTGAGCAGGTTTTTTGTCAACCCAGGGCCACAACATTGGCAGGCAGTTAAGCGTATCTTGCGCTACCTATAGAAGACATGTTACATGGGCCTCGTCCTTGGAGGCAAAGAAGGTATGGACCCCCTCCGCCTGAAGTGCTACACCGACTGGGGAGGAAATCTCGATGACCGGAAAGCCACCTCTGGATACGTGTGCATCTTGAATGGCGCTACCATCTCATGGGCCAGCAAGAAGTAGGATTGTGTTTCCGTGTCCACGGCTGAGGCAAAGTACATTACTCTGTCTAAGCTATGCAAGGAGACTCAGTGGCTGCGCAGCATGCTTGGCGAAATGACAGTGCCACAGATGGATGCCACAATTGTACATGTGGACAACATGAGTGCCATCTCGATGGCCGAAGATGAGATCACCTTCCGGCGAACGAAGCACATTGACATATGCTACCACTACTCACGTGACCTGGTCATGAAGAACGTGGTGGACTTGCAGTACTGCAGAACCAAGATCATGCTTGTTGACTGTATGACAAAGCTGCTGGAGAGCGACTTGCACTATGCAGGCATTCGTGGATTTGGCATGAGGAGTGCAGCAGAGGAAGGGTGAGCACCAAGGCATCAATGGAGCTCAGTGAGCGACAAGTGGACAGAGGTGCAAGGGAGAGATTTGTTGAATGACATGCGCCTTTTCCACTGGCTACCTGGCTGGTTGCACGGAAAGACAAGGCATGCACTGCTCTATGGAGTGCGTCCCCTTGGTCTGTTCTGAGATACGATTGTAAGGCACGCAAGCATACGATTGACAAGGCACGCAAGCATACGATTGTAGCATTCTGCCACTCTGTTCTTTTGTGGAGTGCGGGGTGTCGATTTTTGTTGTTTGATGCCTTGCTCCTTGAGTAGAGCGACAAAATCATTGTTGGTGAACTCGCCAACATTTTATGAGCAGAGAATTTGCAGCTTGGTCATGGCTTTGCGTTCCACTTGTGGGAACCACTCGCGAAAGCTTTCAAGGAATGCGTCGCGGCTGATGAGAGGATATGTCCACATGTACTTGGTGGCATCGTTGACGAAGACCACAAAATACTTGTGTCCAGTTGAGGATTTGGCAAAGGGTCCACAGATGTCCATGTGGACCAGGTGTGACTTGTCTGAAACATCAGCTTTTGTTGCTGGAGGGAAGGATTGGCAAGCCAGCTTTGACTTGACACAAGGTTTACAGGGGTAACCTTGATCATCCTTGACGATGGTGAGGCCATCGACGAGTTTGTTCGAGTGAAGTGATTGGAGCTGGTAATTGCTGATATGTCCAAGGCGGAGATGCCGACTTCTGTGGTGAGAGGCGGACAACTGCTGCGATTGTCTGTTGGAGGCGACAAAGGTGACACTGAATTCTGATCATGCCGTTTCTCTGTAACTCTCCCTTTGTAATGAGTTCTCCTATGACCGTGCAGACGAAGAGCTCCATGTCTTTTGTGGTGAAGCGTAGTCCCTCCATCATCAGTTTGCCCAGGGAGATGCGGTTTGTGGAGATGCTAAGGACACCCATCGCGTCAATAATGGTGATGTCGATGTTGTTGTGTGCACGAGCTTTGAGATCGCTGATGCCGTTGATAGGCAGTTCTGCCATATTCCCCACCATCACTGTCGAAATCTTTGGGCATGGTATGAGGTTGAGTAGGGTCTTGGCGTTGTAGGTGATGTGTTCGTTGCTCCCACTATCCAAGTAGAAGATATCTGAATGTCGTAGAAGCTGCTTCTTTTCAGCTACAGAAATGTTTGCGTAACAATAGAAGCCATACTTCTGTCCCACTTCATCTGCTGCCTCTTTGGTGTTGGTGGTATTGTCTTCGTCCTTCTCTAACTGTTGCTCGTCCTTGCTTATGACTTGGAGAGCTTGTTTTAGTTTGGTTGGTACCCCTTGTTGGTACGGTATATGCCTTGATGGTTTGATGCCTTCTCTTTCCTTCTCATGTTGTTGCCGCATCCAGCAATCTTTCTCAAATTGTCCCTTTCTGCTGTAATATGTGCACGTGATTGCAGGATGTTGCCTAGAGTTGGGGGCCGGAGATGAGAGATGCAGCGTTCGCTAGGGGATTGATGATGACATCATTCACTGGCTCGGGGTGGACAATGGTGAAAATGATGGTGATGAGCTTTTGGCGGAATACTAATTTTCCTGTGTTTGTGAGGACATCTTGGAGCCATGGTGAGCAAGGTTGACGAGTGCTTGCTCATGGTTTTGTTCCAGCTGCTTGCCACGTTGTTCCTGAAGTAACATCGTAAAGACAAAGTTTTTGCTGAGGAGGTGAGACGGTGTGTAGCAAAGCATGCGCTTCACATCTCTCTGTTCGTCGCCAAGACCATTCATGATATAGGATACAAAGAGGGCTTCTGGAAAAGGTGAATATGTGACAGTGAGCTGGTCGTGAATTTTTTCCGCTGTTGATGTAGAGTTTGACATTGTAGTTGAACTGGCTCGTGTTGATGTGAGATATTTCTGTAAGGAGGTGAGATTTCTGTGTGGAGTCGTTAGCCTGGTACTGCTGCTTGAGGTACTGCCATGCTGAGTAGGCAGGTCTGGTCGTATCTTTGTACATGCAAAGGGCTTTTTGGATGCGTGGTAACATGCTTTTGAGGAGGACTGAGTATGCCATGAAGCTGTAGTAGTTGAACTGTTTGAGGAAATCTGGTGGGCTGTCGGGAGCTGGGGGTCTGCACTGCGCGTTGAAGAAGTGCTACAACTTGTGTGGATGAGTTGTTGCTTCAAAGTTAAAGGCCCAGTGGGAGGAGTCTTCACCGTTGAACTTCTCTGTGCTGTTTTTTGTGCTTGCAGGGTGTTGGAGATTGCTGGCATGCTCACCAGGTCTGGAGAATAGGAAACCGGAGGCAAGAGTTGTATTCCTCCAGCAGATGCAGACGGGTTGACTATTGTAGGCTGAGCTGCTACGTGATTGGCTGGTGCAAGATGAACTGCTGCAGGATGAACTGCTTGAATGGTTTGGGGTTTGCTGCAACTGCTGCTTGTGCGTGCAGTTGCATCAAGTTATTGATGCAAGTATGAGTCTCTTCCTGTAGCTGAGAGACCATCTGTTGTGCTTGTTGCGTGGTTGCATTCAGGCTCTCTTCGGCTTGTTGACGTTGCAGACTCTCATGCTGTCTGTGCATGTCTGCTTCTTGCATCTGACAATTGAACTTGTTCTGAAGTTGGGTTAGAGTGAGCCTCAAACTCTAGGCGGAGTAGTTCTATTTGCTCTGCATACTGTGTGGAGAGTGTAGACATTTCTGCCTGCTGCTGCTCTTGACCATGTTGCATTCCTTGCATGAATGCCAGCTGTTGTAGGCGCTGAAAGTCCTCCACTTCGTCCATGGTGCTTGCGTTCCTTCTGTCCGCTGCTATTGGTCACAGGCCGTCACCCTGCTCTGATACCATGTGAAGAAAGCTAGAATATTGATGGATGAAAGCACACTTGGACACAAGATTTAGCACACAAAATTAGTTCGCATATACTTATACACATACATCACATGAAGAAGTGTGTACAAGGATCTGAACCCACACAACCCACTCACGTTAAGTCTGGAAACCAGATGTGTAGTAGTAGTAGGTGTTGTAACTGTACAAGCTGAGTAGCGCACCAAGTACTGAAGACAGGAATTGGATGTAGCTTGAACCATAGGGCGTCCGCCCTGGATGCCTTCTCACTGAGGAACCTCAGTGACAATGTATGCTGTACACTGTAAAAGGTCCAAGTGTTGGAGGCGGCACATGGAGATTTGAAGGAGTTGGTGCCTGACGAACGGCCGCTTGGGTTGAACAAATGAAGCCATACTGGACTGAGTGAGCTGGTTCCCGTTAAGTAGGCCTAGATGTGCTTCTCACATGAACCTTGTCCAAGGAGTTGTAGGGAGTTACAAAACCACCTGGGTGGTTGCATAACCTCCCAGGCTAGCTGAAGGTTCACTTGGAAGTTGTAGGGTCACATGGAAGTTGAAGGGGTCACTAGCAGCTGAAGGGTGACCTGGAAGTTGAAGATGTACTGGGAGATGAAGGGTCAGTGGACAACTGAGAGATTGCCAGTGACAAGATATGAGCCCATTGACTTGGAGGAGAATTCCCTGAGTATTTTAGGACATCCAGAAGGAGTTTTAAGTAGAACCCGACCGCTAAAACTGGTGTTTTTCAACAAAGACGTGCCTCAATATTCTCAAATCACCCCCAACGTTCCGGCAGGGTTTCTTGTAGCAGCTTCTCATGTTGCGTCATCACACACTTCAATGAACTCAAGCATGCAAGACCCCAAGGAAGCCCCGTTCTTGTTTTTGCTTTTTGCATGTATATGCACTACTATTCCGACACTAATCATCCAAAGACACTTTCTACTAATGATAACTTATCCAAATGTTTCAATACCTCAAGTTGCTTCTTGTTCTACAACTTCTACCTGTGAACCATTTGCGTTCCCCTAGGCGTAACATGTGGAGCACAGCAGTGCTTGAGGGACAACCGATGACTTTACTCTTATGTGACACAAGCATTCCGTAAATCTCCACCATCCAGGAGTTCACAGTAGCAGCAACAAGAGTGGAAGCAGCTACAGCAGCACCAACGGCAACACCGGCAAAAGTATTGGCAATGGAGGCAACAACGATCTTCTGATCTCTTTGTGCTACCGTACTCTGTAGAGAGTGATTAGGGGGGTTGCTGTTGGTGTGCTCTCATTTCTCTGGATGGTTGAAGGAACTACCAACAACACTCTCACTGACACCTCACTTCAGCATAATTCGTGGCAATGTAATACCAATTGGTTAACTCCTGCCAAGCCATTGCCATAGATATTTGTTGTGTCACTCTTATTCCACCATCAGTTCCATCTTCACCATCACTCCCTTGGTCACCATCACTGCCTTCGTCACCATCACTGCCTTCTTCATCATCACTGCCTTCGTCACCATAACTGCCTTTGTATCCACCTCTGCCTGTGTCACCATTATTGCCTTCATTCCCATCAGTGCTGTCATCATCATATGTCCTTGTCACCATCACTTCCACCACAAGTGCTGTGCATCATCGCTACCAGCTTGCCTTTTATTGCCATGACTCGTAGCAACCTGTGAGGGCCAGCTCATTAACGTTTCTCCTTGTCATTTCTGTTGCCGCTCTTCAACTGGCCTTCATTTTGTAGGTGTTTTAACCATTGTCGTCAGTTTTGTTGGCGTTGTCTTCACCATGGGCATTCCCACCGGAGCTGCCGTAGCTGCTGCAATCCCTTGCTTGCACCGCTGTTGCTGTGGCTTTCATCGTCATTTTTTTTCACTGTCGTGCCCTCGTCCCGGTTGCCCCTTCAACTGCACGTCTCGCCCACGAGCCCTTCCTCGGCGACTTTACCACTGTTAGCCTCCATGACCCCACAGCTGCATGGCACATACTCACGCACCCTCATCCCCTCTCCAACGAGGCTAAGACCAATCGCCTGCTCTGGGAATTCAACTCCCTCCGCATTGGGGAGACCGAGAGGGTCACCTCCTACTAGCAGTGTGCAGAGGACATCTTACACCGCCTCGGAGACGCTGCACCACCCCCTCTCTCCACGCTTTTGACCATCAAGCGCGGTGCCACCGATGATTTCTCTCACTTCTTCATTCACTACTCCCAAGAGGTTCTTGCCGCGATGGCCGACCAGGGTACCCTCATGCCCTGGGCATACGAGCTCTTCCTCTACATCGAGGAGGCTCGTTAGTAGTCACGTATCCAGCACACAGAGTCCCTTGCATCTTCTGCCGTCGCCTCAGTGGTTGTTGCCACCCCCATAGCAGTAGTGTCCTCTGGAGGTGCCTCCTCATCCAGCAAGAAGAAGCGCAGGGGCAAGGAGGGCAAGGGCCCACAGCAGTTGTCCAGAGGATCCGGCGGCGGCAGCCTCGTCTGACATAACTGTGGCCAGTCAGGCCACGGATGGGACACGTGTCCACTCCCGACAGACGAGGCGTGCGTCATCGCCACCATGCATCGCCAGTGCGAGCGTTGCCTCGCCTCTGCTACTGTGACTGTCGCTGCTCCTACTACATCTACGCTTTCTTCAATGACTCCACCACATTATCATCAGCAGTCTTTCGTGCCCGCTCCTCCATCACCGGCGCCTTCCTCCTTCCTAAACTCTGGTGCCCTCACGTCGCAGTCGGTGTACTCCGTCAGACCCTCCATCCACGAGCATCCGTTGGAGCAGCTCATCGCACTCCAGCTCGGCCTTCCTTGCCCTCCTCTCCAAGGAAGTGTGAGTTGCATCGTCGCTGGTTCACCTGCACTGCCTTGTATGATAGAGTCTCTGCTAGGACCGTGCTCTGTACCTTTGTCCGTCCTATCCTCTATTGTGTCCTCCCCACTTACCTCGTTTCGAACGATGTTACTTGGCTGGATGATTGGCAGCTCTGGTTTACACCCCGGTCCACCGCGTCTGCGTCCCTTGCACACTTCCATGTGACCATTCATGATCTAGAAACACCTGTCCAGGGCGTCTGAGACTTGGATCATCGAATTCGAGGCCACCCATCACATGATGGCCTCCCGCGAGGCCTTCAGTGTCCTTGGCCCCGTTACCGATGTTACTGGAGTTCGGATGGGTTCTGGTCAGGTCTTACCCATTTGTGGAGTCAGTGTCGTTTCTTTTCGTGATTGTGCTGGCAATGTCTTTGTGACCGACGTCCTCTTTGTCCCTACTCTTGAGCTCAGCCTTCGGTCTATCACTGCACTTGACCGCATGAGCATGGACTTCCTGTACTCCCGTGGTGTCGGCACTGTGTCGTTGCGTCCATCTGGTCGTGTCGCCCTACATGCCATCGCCTGTGAGAACTTGTGGCAAGTGCCGCGCTTGTCTGCACCTCCATCTCCTCGCCACCTGCGGACACTGACCATGTGTTTGTCACCAGTTTGCTCTCTCTGCAGAACACACGTCTCCTGCACTGCCGCCTTTGCCACGTCCATTTTGCTGCTATCGATAACAGTTTTTGCACGCAACCAGCCAAGGGTCTTGGTCTATACTCGTTTCCCCTGCCGTATCCCACTAAGTGCATTGACTATGCTCAGGGGAAGATGCATCGGTCTACCTATCCCGTGTCCGCATCTCATGCGTCCGGATCCTTTGACTTGGTCCATTCCGATGTTATGGGTCCCCTTCTGACATAGTCCGTCGGGGAGCACGGACGCTATGTCCTGACCTTCACCGACGACTACTCCTGTTACCACTGGGTCTTCTGTCTTCCACAGAAGAGCGATGTCACCCCCACCATTTGGGACTGGCTGGTCCATGGTGAGCGCAAATGTGGTCTCCCTCTCCGTCGCTTTTGCTCTGATCGTGATGGCGAGTTTATGGGGGAAACCACACTCTTCCTCGCTTCCCGAGGCATTCATCGCGAGACGTTGGCGCCGTACACACCAGCCCAGAATGGTATCTCCGAGAGGTGGAACCGTACCATGGCCGACACCGTCCGCACCATGCGGGTCGAATCTGGTCTCTCCGATGGCTTCTACTTCGAAGCCATGACCTACATGATGTGGGTTTAGAACCCGATTCTTCACAGACCCCTTCCCCACCAGTCCACACCATACTAGCAGTGGTGCGGCGAGCGCGCCGACCTTTGTCCTGCTCATGTCTGGGGTTGCGTGGCCATCATGTGGTTGCCTGCCCCACACCAGGGTAGCAAGCTCGAACCTCGCGGAGGACCCTACACCTCCCTCGGTGTCTCTTATCAGTTGAAGGTATGGCGCTTCTGGGATCCTTCTCGGTGCTACATAGTCAAGTATCGGGACGCCCTCTTCTTTGAGGACCTATTTCCCCGCAACCTTGTTCGCTCCGGCGCGTCGATGTTCCTCCCGTCGCGTGGGGGAGTGGTGGGTCCGTCCTCCATCCACCCGCGTTTGGGCGTCCCCTCGTCTGTGCCCGCTGAACCTCTCAAGCCGGCTGCCTCGCCTATGTCCGCCAGCCCCTTCGGACCAGGTGCCTCCTCCGTGTCCACCAGCCCCTCTGGGCCGGCTGCCCCGCCCGTGTCCGCCAGCCCCTCTGGGCCGGCTGCCCCCTCCGTGTCCGCTAGCCCCTCTGGGCCGGCTGCCCAGCTTGTGTCCGCCAGCCCCTCACGGCCGGTTGCCTCGCCCGTGTCCGCCAGCCCCTTTGAGCCAGCTACCCCGTCCGTGTCCGCCAGTTCCTCAGGGCCGGCTGCCCCGCCCGCATCCGCCAGTCCCTTAGAGCTGGCAGCCCCGTCCGTGCCCACGAGCCCCTCAGGGCCGGCTGCCCCCTCCGTGTCCGCCAGCCCCTCTGGGCCGACTTTCCCGCCTGTGTCCGCCAGCCCCTCAGAGCTGGCTACCCCGTCTATGTTCGCCAGCCCCTCAGGGCTGGCTACCTCGCCCGTGTCCGCCATCCCCTCAGAGCTGGCTGCCCCGTCTGTGCCCGCTAGCCCCTCCGGGCTGGCTGCCCCCCCCGTGTCCGCCAGCCCCTCTGGGCCGGCTGCACCGTCCGTGTCCGCCAGTCCCTCTGGGTCGGCTTCCCTGCCCATGTCCGCCAGCCCTTTAGGGCCAGCTGCCCCGTCCGTGTCCGTCGGCTCCTCTGGGTCGGCTTCCCCACCCGTGTCCGCCAGCCCCTCAGGGCCGGCTGCCCCGTTAGTGTGAGCGCGTTACACCCATGGTCCGGGAGGGAGCCTCTGACCCAGGGCGACATTGAACACTCAGGCTACCTCCTCGCGCCCTCTCGTGCCACGAACCCCTGTCACCCCACGAGGCTCCATGCCTCCTGGCAGACCGACCCTCACAGTCATGAGTGGGGACCATGGCACCAAGGCACTTGGCTTGGCTACTTTTTCAGTCATCACTGACCTGCATCCGGGGTCGGCTTTAGGCTACGCCCTGCTCCATTAGGAGCAACGACGTGTCGTCGCGGCTATACTCACGCACTTGCCACCTGGGGCACGAGATGCACTTGCCCTCAGTGTCTGCCCCATAGAGCGAACACTGGACCCATCCACCCTACGTGAGGCCCAGACATCTCCCGAGGCTGCACACTAGCAAGCTACATGCGCCGAGGAGCTTGCCGCCATCCGACAACATCAGGTCTACAAGCTTGTCGACCTTCCCCCAGGTCAAAAGGCCATCGGCGCCAAGTGGGTCATCTCGCAAAAGTGGAAGCCAGATGGGTCACTGGACAAGTACAAGGCCCGTCTTACGACCAAGGGGTTTGCTCAGGTCCCCAGGGTTGATTGGGACCACATCTTCGTCCAAATCGGTCGTTTCTCGACTAGCCGAGCGTTGTTCAGCCTGGTTGCCCAGCACGGATGGGAGCTATATCAGGTGGATGTGAGCAACGCCTTTCTCCATGGCTCTCTGGAAGATGAGGAGCTCTACATGGTGCAGCCCCCATGCTTCGATGATGGCCCCGGCAAAGTCTGAAGGCTGCAAAATGCCCTTTACGGCCTGAAGCAGTCACCGCTCTACAAGAACCAGGAGATCAGTCACACCCTTCTCAGCTGCGGCCTCCTCTGCAGCACTGCCAACCCCGTACTATTCATCGGTCCGCGGGGCCAGCCCTTTGTCGTTGTCCTGGTCTATGTCGACGACCTACTCATCGTGTCATTAGAGGTAGCTGCCATCCAGCGAGTCAAGGACCTGCTGCACACCGCCTACCAGATGAAGGACCTCGGGTCAGCACAAGTCTTTTTGGGCATGGAGCTTGAGCATGATCGCTGCACCTCCATAGGTCGCCTACGTCCAGACCCTGTCTGGGTGCTTCGCCGAGGACTTGCCTCTTGTGCCCAGAGCATCCTCATCCATGTCACCCGATGGTCAGGTGATGCTTAAGCGCTCTGATCCAACCATGGTGGGGGAGCCAGTCGATGTGACCACATACATACGTGTCATCGGGTTAGTGATGTTCCTGGCGACGACGACGCATCCAGACATTGTGTTCGTCGTCAACCTCTTAGCACAGTTCTCTTAGGAGCCGCATCACCTCCACTTTAAGGCCGCGATCCGAGTACTGCGCTATGTCGTCTTGACTCTACGGCGGGGCCTCATGTTCCGTCGACAGCCGTTGGTTTTGGTGACAGGCTACACTGACAGTGACTGGGCCGGCAGTCCGGACGGTAAGAGTCGTACCGGTGGGATCTTTGTTGTTGGCAGCGCGGCTGTATCCTGGCGCACCGGCAAGCATCGGGTGTAGAGAGCAAAAGAAGCGGTAGAGACTGCCGGCGGTACGACTGTCGAGGAGGTCCGCCGATGGACCTGAGCACGAAGAAGAGAGGAGGAGGCTCCATCGAACCACGTGTAGGCCTCAACGTGCGTTGGCTCCATGAGACGACACTCCAGCAGCGTCGCGTCTCACCATCAGTCATCTGCACGCCGATGTGCACAAGCCGGGAGGACACAACAGAGGACAATGAGAGATGCATGAAAACCAACACTCTCCTTTGATTCACAAGCGCAGTGCACATGGAAGGGTAGAGAACACAAAGACCAAGCGGGTAGGGGATCAGAGAGGGAGAGAGAGAGGACCTCATGAACGCACACCAACCGCAATCACAGCCTTCTTGAACAAGTCACGCTTCAGTGCCTTTGTCAAGAAGTCAGCCAACTGTTGTGCCGTCTCAATCCACACATTCCTGATGCTGCCGTCATGCAATAACAAATGCACATCGTGATACTTGACATTGGTGTTCTTTGTGCGAGTGTGATGCACGCTGTCATTGTCAGCAATGGCCATGGTACTCTCATTGTCACAGTGCAGCGTGATGGACGGGACTACCTGGCGTAGCTCAAAAATCAGGTGATGCAGCCACATGCTCTCACACTCGCCAGAACCAAGTGCCACATACTCAGTCTCAGCAGTGCTGCGTGCAATGAAGCCTTGCTTGCCGGTGCGTCGGCAAGCACCGGGTTTTGGGCCGTTGGCCCCAAACCCGCAGAAAACACTGCTGGCACAAGTAGTGTTTTCTGAGAAAACACTGCCTGCCGGCAGTATTTGGCAGGGCTCACCGAGAAAACATTGCCTGCCAGAAAATAGGTCTATTCTCTTATTGGCTGGTTAGCTGAGTAACAAGCTCTACACAGCTCGGGGAGAGCTAGAACTTGGAGGGGTCTCCCATTGTTGTTCATTCTTCATTCCTTATCAGTCACATTCAGTTTTCAGCTGCTTTCTAGTGCTAGCACTGGCACACGCACTTCTGATAAACAAACCCAGAGTACTCAGACTCAAACTCTAGAGCGGCAAACTGAGAGGGCAGCAGACTCAGCAACGAGCGTGAAAGCCCGCACGCTACATCAACAACGCTACTTCCCCAACCTGTGCTTTAGTAGTTTCTAGCTAATAGAGTTGTTTTCTTATTGGCTGGTGAACTGAGTAACAAGATCTGCAGAGCCGGGGGAGGCTAGATTTTGGAGGGGTCTGCCATTGTGTCTCATTCTAAGTTCTTAACAAGTGATTCCCAGTTCTCACCTGCTTTCTGGCACTAACACTTGCGCACGCGTCTTTGAGTAATAAACCTTGACCACTCAGACTTAGACTCTAGAGTGGCAGACTGAGGGGACAGCAGACTAAGCAACGAGCGTGGAAGCCCGCATGCTGCATCGACAATGCAGCTGCCCCAACCTGCGCATTAGAACAGTTTCCAGCTCCAGGTTGCTTGGGTGGACACACGATCTCAGAAAGTTGACTTTCTCACCAAGGCCCTCAGCCGAAACGTTTTCAAAAGTGTTGTTCATGCTGTTGGTCTCATCTGTCGCCATGACACAGGCTGAGGAACACAATGTTTTCTTGGTCTTTGCATGTTTCATCTTTATGAGCGTGCCATGTGTATGGGTTGTTTGCCTGCGGGTCATGGAGGAGTTCTGAAGTTTGTTGACCACTCACATCTCTATGTCCTCTTGTCTCACTCTCCATGGCACACACATGTACAGATTAAATGACAATGGCCTTACATGGGAAGACATTGACAGAAATGCTAGGCAGCAGGCTAGGGCAGCAGCGTTGTTGATGCAGCGTGCGGGCTTCCACACTCGTTGCTTAAGACTGCTGCCCCCTCAGTCTGCTGCTCTAGAGACTAAGTCTGGAAGCTCTGGGTTTGTTACTCACAAGTGCACGCGCCAATGTTAGCACCAGAAAGCAGCTAGAAACTGAAAACAACTGATTAGGAATGAAGAATGAGCAACAATGGGAGACCCCTCCAATTTCTAGCTCCCCCCCACTAGTGTAGAACTTGTTACTCAGCTAACCAGCCAATCAGAAAATAGTCCTGGACCTATTTTCTGGCAGGCAAGGTTATCTTGATGAGCCTTGCCAGACGTCCAACAGCCCAAAACTTGGGTATTGTCTGATTTGCATGAAAACTGGACCATGCCATAACACCAACGCTGCGAACGCAGTTGTGCAGTCAGAATCAGCTAGAAAAATATCAACAAAAAGTTACGGCTGCCCGAACCCGGGCAGTGCCTACGACAGTCCGCGATGCCAAACAGGGCCACACAGCAAGAGACATGGACCCTAGGCACAGCATGATGCTGTAGACGTAATGGCACAACCAGAGACAGCGATGGGTGCATGTGGACAGCATCTGCAGTGGCAGTGACCGCCGGTGGCCCGACCACCGAGGAGGCCTGCCGATGGAGCTGAGCGTGTCATCGGACGGAGGAGGCTCCATCGAACTGTGAGTGGGCCTCAGCGTGCGTCGGCTCCACCAAACGACACTCGAGCAGCGTCGAGTCTTGCTGTCATTCATCTGCACCCCGATGTACACAAGTCGGGAGGACACAATAGAGTACAATGAGAGATGCACGAAAACCAACACTCCCCCATGACTCATAGGCGTAGTGCACATGTGCGGGCAGAGATGCAGTCAACAACCAGACTCCCGCAGGCCATGTAGAGATACAGACAGTAGCAAAGAGAGTCACTCACGAACGCACGCCGACCAAACTCACAGCCTTCTTTAATGATTCACGCTTCAGTGCCTTGGTAAGGAAGTCAGCCAGCTGCCGTACTGTCTCAACCCACACGATGCTGATGCTGCCATCATGTAACAACAAGCGCACAGAGTGATACTCAATTCTGATGTGCTTTGTGCGTGTGTGATAGACGCCGTCATTGTTGGCGATGGCCATGGCACTCTCATTGTCACAGTGCAACGTGATGGATGAGACATGCTGACGTAACTCGGACAACAGACGACACAACCACACACTCTCACAAGCTCCTGAGTTGAGAGCAACATTCTCAGCCTTAGCAGTGTTGCCTGCAATGCACCCCTGCTCGCCACTGCGCCAGGACACAGCTGTGCCGCTGATAAGAAAGATCCTGCCTGTGCGACTCTTACCGTCCGGACTGTCGGCCCGGTCACTGTCGGTGTAGCCTACCGCGGCAATAGACGACTGGCGGCGAAATATGAGACCTCACCGAGGAGTCGAGACGACATAGCGCAGTAATCGGATCACTGACTCGAAGTGGAGGTGACGCGGTTCTTGAGAAAACTGGGCCAGGAGGTTGACGGCGAACGCGATGTCTCGGCGCGTCGTCGTCTTCAGGAACATCAGTGACCCGATGACTCGCAAGTACGTGGTCACGTCAACTGGCTCTCCCACAACGGCTGGGTCAGGACTCTTCAACTTCACCTGGCCATCGGGTGACATGGGTGAAGATGCGCTCGGCACGAGGGGTAGGTCCTCCGCAAAGCGGGTGGACAGGGTGTACACATAGGCAGCCTGGTGGATGTGCAAGACGCCCTGGGAGTGATCATGCTCGAGCTCCATGTCGAGGAAGACTCGGGCAGATCCTAGATCATTCATCTGATGGGTGGCGTGCAGCAAGTCCTTGACACGCTGGATGGCAGCCGTGTCTGGCGACGCGATGAGGAGGTCGTCGACGTAGACCAGGACAGCAGCAAAAGTGTGACCTCGCAGACTGACAAACAGTGCGGGGTCAGCGGTGCTGCACTGGAGCCCGCCGCGAAGGAGCGTGCTACTGATCTCCTGGTTCCAGCACCGAGGCGACTGCTTCAGGCCATAGAGAGCCTTCCGTAGCCGCCACACTCACCCAGTGCCATCGTCGAAGCCTGGGGGCTGCACCATGTAGAGCTCCTCACCCTCCAGCAAGCCATGGAGGAAAGCGTTGCTTACGTCCATCTGATGCAGCTCCCACCCATGCTGGGCAACCAGGCTAAGAGCGCCCGACTAGTGGAAAACCGGCCAACTGGGGCAAGGATCTGGTCGTAATCGACCCCAGGGATCTGGGCAAACCCCTTGGCTGTAAGGCGAGCCTTGTACTTGTCCAGGGACGCGTCGGGTTTCCACTTGCGCTGAAAGACTCACTTTGCACGGATGGCCTTCTGACCTGGAGGAAGGTCAACGAGGTCGTACACGTGGTGTTGTCGGATGGCAGCAAGCTCAGGCAGCGTCCCAGTGTGTAGCCTCAAGCAGGGTGGCTGGGTCCTCCGGGCGTGCTATGGAGCGGACTGAGAGAGCGTGTGTATCTCAAGCTCTAGGTGGGATGCCCGCGAGTGCAGCCACGACAGCATGCCGATGCTCGTGATGAAGCATGGCGTAGCCAAGTGTGGAGCTCGGGTGAAGGTTTGCAATGATAGCCGAGGTGGTCAGGCCGAGGGCCTTGGTGCCAGGATCCCCACTCACGACCGTGGGAGTGGAGAAGACACGTGGAACCATAGGGGGCCGAGGTGCCACGGAGCGCGGTGCCACGATCTGCACGCTCACCGATGGCCTGGGCCGGAGGCTGCCACCTGGGCCATGTGTGTAGCGTGGCAAGGCAGGAGATGGCACTGAGTCCGACGGGCCAACGGAGGCGGACGCGGCTGTTGGCCTGGAGGGGCCAGCGGATGCAGCCGGGGCTGCTAGCCCGGAGGGGTCAGCTGACGCGAGTGGGGCTGCCGACCCGGAGAGACCAGTGGACGCGACTGGGGCTGCCGGCCCGGAGAGTCCAGTGGACGCTACTTGGGCTGCTTGCCTGCAGGGGCCAGTGGACGCGACTGGGTCTACTGGCCCGAAGGGGCCAGTTGACGCAACTGAGGTTGCCAGTGCGGAGGGCCTAGTGGACGCAACTAGGACTACGGGCTCGGAGGGACTACTGGATGCGACTGAAGCTGCCGGCCCGGAGGGACTGAGGAATGTGTCACACGGAAGCGTCAGGATGGAGGATGGACTCACGACTCCCCCATGCAACGGGATAGACACTGACAAGCCGAAGCAAATGAGGTCGCGGGGAAACGCATTCTCAAAGAAGACGGCATCGAGGGACTCGACAATGTAGTGCCAGGATGGATCCCAGAAGCGCCAGGCCTTGGACTAACAAGAGACACCGAGGAAGGTGCAGGGACGTCCGTGGGGGGCGAGCTTGCCGCCTTGCTGCGGAGCGGGCAGCCACACAATGGCCACGCAGTCCCAGACGTGAGTGGGGCAGAGGTCAGCGCGCTGACCGCACCAATGCTGGTACGGTGTAGACTGGCGGGGAAGGGGACCGTGAGGAATCCGGTTCCAGACCCATGTCATGTAGGCCATGGCTTCAAACTAGAAGCCATCGGTGAGACCTGACTCGACCCGCATGGTGCGGACGGCGTCGGCCATGGTACGGTTCCACCATTCGGAGACACCGTTCTGGACAAGTGTGTAGGGCGCAGACGTCTCATGGTGGATGCCGCGGGAGGCGAGAAAGGTCGTGGTCTCACCCATGTACTCACCACCGCGATCGGAGTGAAAGCGGAAAAGAGAGCGACCACTCTCGCACTCCACAAGGACAAGCCATTCCTGGATGGCGCGGGCGACATCGCTCTTCTGTCGAAGTCAGAACACCCAGCTGTAGCGAGAATAGTCATCAGTGAGGGTGAGGACATAGCGGCCATGCTCTCCGACGGACTCGGTGCGAAGAGGGCCCATGACGTCAGAATGGACTAGGTCGAGAGGGGCGGATGCACAGGAGGAAGACAAAGGGTATGTGGACCTATGCATCTTGCCCTAAGCGCAATCAATACACACTGTGGGGAAAGGGAGAGGGAAAGTCTCCAGGTCAAGGCCCTTGGCTGGTTGGGTGCGGAGCATGCTATCTACGGCAGCAGAGTGGATGTGGCAAAGGCAGCGTGCAAGAGGCGGGTGTGCTGAGGAGAGAGCATGCTGGTGACAAACACATGGCCTGTGGCGGCCAACGGGGAGGAGACTGAAGGAGAGGACAGGCGAGGGACATGCCACACGTTGCCAGGGGCGGCAGCGTGCAGTACGACAAGAACAGACAGACGCAACGACACAGTGCCAACACCACACGAGTGCACAACGTCCATGCTCATGCGGTCAAGGGCAGTGACAAACAGGAGGCTGAGCTCGAGACGTGGGACGAAGAGGACATCAGTCAAAAATAAATCGCTGGTAGGACCACGGAAACAAACGACACCAACACTGTGGAAAGGCAACACCTGTCCGGAGCCCGTCCGGACACCGGAGACATCACCAACAGGATCGAGCATGCTAAAGGCCTCTTGGTAGGCCGTCATATGATGGGTGGCCTCGAAGTCGATGATCCAGGTCTCAGTAGGGTCCTGGACCGGGGTCGTCAGATCGCTAACAGTTACATGGCAGCACGCAAGAGACGCGGACGCGGTGGAAGGGGGCGCGAAATGGGACTGCCAATCATCAAGCCACGCAACTTCGTCACGGAAGGGGGTAGAGGAGACCACGGGAGGCAACGAGACAGACGAGGAAACGGGATACGACCATAGCTCAGTCTCAGTCATGCAGTACTTGGCAGGCGAGTAAGAAGTGACGCAACTCGCACTTCCCTCAGGGAGAGGGCAAGGCAGGACGAGCTAGAGCGCGATGAACGGCTCTAGCTGACGCTCACGGGAGGACGGCCCAGGAGTGTAGACCGAGTGCAGAGTGGCGGCACCGGAGCCCGGGTAAGGGAAGGACTGTGCCGATGAAGGAAACGGAGGTGCTGACGGCTGCGGGTAGTACTGTTGCGATGCGGGTGTCTGCTGGACTGGCGGAGCTGTCGGAGTGGCCGAGTTGCTGGACGAGGCCAAGGCGTCAGGGCCGATGGCAGCTACGGCGGCCGAGGCGAGACGGCGCTCCCGCTGGCAATGCATGGTGGCAATGACGTGTGCCTCGTCCGTCAGGAGAGGGCACGTGTACCACCCGTACCCCGGTTGGCCACAGTTGTGGCAGGCCAAGCCACCACCGCTTGACTCGGTCAACGGCTGCTGCTGCTGTTGCTGAGGTGGACCTTTGCCTTTCTTGTTCCGGTGCTTCTTCTTCCCCAAAGATGATGAGGCAGCTACGGCGGGGGAAGCGACGACCACGGAGGCGACAATAGGGGAGGCAAGAGCCTCCGTACGCAGGAGTTGGGACTCCAAATATGCTTCCTCAATCCAGAGGAAGAGCTTGCATGCCCAAGGCATGAGGGCGCCCTGGGCCGCCATGGTGGAGAGAACATCCTGGGGATAGTGCATGAAGACGTCCGCGTACGCGCTGGTGGCGCCGCGCTTGATGGTGAGGAGCCCGGCTAGAGGGGGTGGGGCAAAGGTGCCGAGATGATGAAGGATGTCCTCCGCCCGCTGCTAGTAGGCACTGACCGTCTCGGTCTCCACCATGTGCAGGGAGTTGAACTCCCGCAGCAGACAGCTGGTCTCAGCCTCGCTGGACAGGCGATGGGGACGAGTAAGGACGTGCCACGCGGCTGCAGGGTCTAGGGTGGCACCGGCGGTGAAGTCGCTGAGGAAAGACTCTAGGACCATGCGAGAAGCCGGAGGGGCGACAGGGACGAGGGCACGTGTGGCGCGACCAACTTCATACAACTGCTCGGTGGTGTGTATATGTACATGTATATGTATAAAAGTGGGTGGTTTCATACAGGAGGGTGTAGTATGCCCACAGGCCCTCACCCTGCGCCCAGATCCGGAAGTTGAGCTCCCAGCTCCGGAACTGCTCGCCGGCCTGAAGCAGCGGAGGCGGTGTCTCAAAGTCCTTCTGACTACGGCCGGCACCCAAAGTGGGGCCAAGGACGGAGGTCACCGTCTGCCGCTAGCGCTGAGTCTGTTGTTCTGCTAGGTAATGTGTGGCGGCAGACACAACAAGGTTGGCGTGCCCTAGAGGAATGAATGGTGGCAGCATGCTGGTGGCAGCATGGGAGGCCAACTGCTACAGTGCTGCAAGTTGTTACGTCAAGGCGGAGGAGGACCCCTCCTCAGAGGGGTTGTCAGTCATTGTGGATTATGGTGCCTTGTCCCCCCTTTTTTGTGTTTTTTGTCTCCTTTTGTGTGCTGCTAATGTCAGCAGTGACGTCAGCCGAGGATGGCTCACATCAGCAGATGCTACTCCGGTGTGTGCAGAGCTACTGCTTTGTTCCCCTTTTTTTGTGTTGATGACGTCAGTAGTGACACCAACAGTGACGTCAGCAGACGAGAGCTGACGTCAGCAGTGGTTGATGTAGCCGCTGATGTGCGGTTGTAGCTGTTGTTGGTGTTGTTGCTGCTATTGCTCTTGCTGCTGTTGCTGTTGCCACTGCTGCTGCTTTTGCTGCTGCTGCTGCTGCTGCTATTGTTGTTGCTGCTACTACTGTCGCTGCTGCTGCTGATGCTACTGCGGCTGTGGCTGCTAGCAGGGAGGGGATCTTGTTTTTTTTCTTTCTTTCTTTCTTGCTCGTCACTGCAAGCTTGCTGCTCGCTACAAGTGACAAGCCGCGAGCAGCGAGCTTGCTGCTCGTTGTTTGCTACTCGCTGCGGGCTACGAGTAGCAAGCTCGCTACCAACAGCTCACTGCTCGCAACAAGCAACGGGCTGCTGGCAGCTGCGGCTTCTGCTACAGCTGGCTGCCACTGCAGTCGCTGCTGCTGCTGCTACGGCCGGCTGCTACTACTGCAAGCTGCTGCAAGCTGCTGCTGCTGCCGGCTGCTGCTCGCTGCTGTTGCTGCTGCTACGGGCTGCTGCTACTGCGAGCTGCTACGAGCTGCTGCTGCTGCCGGCTACTGCTGTGTGCAGCTGATGCTGGCTGCTGCTACCGCTGCTTGCTGCTACTGCAAGCTGCTGCTTCTGCTGCTGGCTGCTGCTGTCAGTCACACCTAGATGATGTCGTCGTGTGCATCATTGCCAGCAAGCGCCTGACGTGGCCTGCCGCTCACCTCCTCGCGTCAAGTGTGGGGGTCAGTGCTGCAGGAACAAATCCGGCAGCATTTCCCCTGGCCCAGTGGCCGTGGTAAAACTTCTGACGCCACCACCAGGCGGGTCAATGCTGCCGGAAAAAATCCGACAATGTTTCCTTTGCACTGGCGTGTATGGAGGTCCGCCGGCGTTATCTGGCACCTGTACGTCAGTCTTCTGCTGCTGCTGCTATGCTCTGGCTCTGATACCATGACAGAAATGCTAGGCAGCAGGTTGGGGCAGCAGCGTTGTTGATGCAGCGTGAGGGCTTCCACGCTCGTTGCTTAAGTCTGCTGCCCCCTCAGTCTGCTGCTCTAGAGAATAAGCCTGGAAGCTCTAGGTTTGTTACTTCGAAGTGCGCGCGCCAGTGTTAGTGCCAGAAAGCAGCTAGAAACTGAAGGTAACTGATTAGGAATGAAGAATGAGCAACAATGGGAGACCCCTCCAAGTTCTAGCTCCCCCGCACTAGTGTAGAACTTGTTGCTCAGCTAACCAGCCAATCACAAAACATTCCTAGACCTATTTTCTGGCAGGCAGGGTTTTCTTGATGAGCCCTGCCAGACGTCCGACAGCCCAAAGTCCGGGCATCGTCTGGTTTGCCTGAAAACTGGACCATACCATTATACCAATGCTACGAACGCAATCGTGCAGTCAGAATTGGCTAGAAAAAAATCATCAAAGAGTTACAGCTGCCCGAACCCGGGCTGTGCCTACGACAGTCCGTGATGCCAAACAGGGCCACACAGCTAGATTCATGGACCCTAGGCACAACATGATGCTGCATACGCAACGGCACAACCAGAGACAGCGCTAGGTACATGTGGACAGCACCTACAATGGCAGTGACCGCCGGCGGCCCGACCGCCGAGGAGGCCTGTAGATGGAGGTGAGCACGTCGTCGGAGGGAGGAGGCTCCAGCAAACTGTGAGTGGGCCTGAGCATGCGTCGGCTCCACCGACCGACACTCCAGCAGCGTCGAGTCTCGCTGTCAGTCATCTGCACGTCGATGTACACAAGCCAAGACGAAACAACAGAGTACAATGAGAGATGCACGAAAACCAACAGACATCGCACAAGTGCATCTTGACTGGAGACTCTGGCGTCATGAAGCAGCTGGTCTACGGAGGAGTTCCCTCTGGCACACACATGGCTGTTGTTTGACTATCTGTCATTGATGCGGTAGATGCTTGGGTTCGTACATTCTTACTGCCGACCCCTGCATCATTCTTGTTGCCTCTAGGTGTTTTGGAGGAGCTGCATATGACCCGGGTGCTGATCCTTAGGGGGCCACGGTGTCGGTTGTGGACCGGACATTGGTGAGAAGCCACCCTTGGTTAAAAACCGAGTGGTCGGGCTCAACCCCCGGGTGGCGGCACGTAGTCACCCAAGAAATTTTCTTGGTGTGGGTGTGTGCTCATCGGTTTTTTAGACTCTCTCTCTCCCCTTTCCACTCCTTGTCTTCTTGATACAAGTTGTTGAGGCAAATACTGTAAGTGCTGTTAAATCGAGATCGAGACCGGTCTCGATCTCAACTGTCATTATTTTTTCTCGCCTTGTTGTCTTGTACCGCACTACGCGAGACAATCTCGATTTGTCTCGCGCGAGACGAGACGAGACCGAGACACATCCTGTGTCACGCGAGATCAGGACGAGATTCTCGTTCCGAAGTAGTGTCTCGCTTTTTTTGTGCGACCCCTACCACGTGTGCCAAGTGATTTCTGACCAATCGCGCATTCAATGGATGTGTCAGCACAAAACGCGAGCAGCCGCATTCTTGAGGAGCGGTCGTCGAGCGTCAACCAGAACAGCCACTACTAAGTTAACGTAGATATATTTTCGTGAAGAAACAAATGAACTTGCAAACATTTCTCACTGTTCAGCTCGTTAACATTTTGTACATCGCCGGTAATAGACAAAATAAAACTCTTCAAGCACATTTTTCGTGTCCACGTAAGCTCGCTGCACGTACCAAACACAGCCGGTTAGTCCTGAAGATTCTTCCTCTCCTGTGGTCCAGGTCTGGAGTCGTAAGGCGAGGTGGCAGAGGGAGTGACGTATAATATGTACAATCTAGGGTTTGAATGCCAAACTGGATAGTCTGATTAGAAACGAGTGTACTCTATAGCTGTAACATTGCTCGCAGTCAGAGTGAAGTCACCGCGAAGTATTTTCGCGGTGACTTCACTTTCGGCAGCTTACTTTTGGTAGGAAGCTACCTTTCATGGTATCAGAGCAGCGAGCCAGTGCTTGCACAGCTGCGTAGCAGAGGCGCAGCCAGCACAGGAGCAGTGAGCGATCGCAAATGTTGCCTTAACTAGCAGCAGCAGCAGCGTCCCTTGTCTCGGCGATAGGTCCTGGGAGGACCCACCACCGTTCTGACCATTTTCTTAAGAAGTTCGCAATATTTCCGCAGCTGTTCCGCAGTAGCAGCAGCCACTCCGCGGAAACTCCGCGGTGCTCCGCGGTGACACGGTCTCCGCAGTGGACGCGACAGCCCCGCGACCGCATCGGAACCCGCCGCAGTACCGCGGAACTACCGCGGTCGCACGCGGCGTTCCGAAGGCGTCACCCCGCGGTGAATGTGCCGCGGCCAGTCCGGGGTGTTCCGTGGATCCGCTGAGCTCCGCCGCAGCAGCTCCGCGGCGGGTCTAGAACACGACAGCGCTGCTCCACGGCGCTCCTCGGTCACGAGTTTGCAGCAATTCCGCAGCGGTTCCGCGATCGACAGTCGCGGCAGCCCTGCGGTGGTCGCGGAACGCGCCGACGGAAGTGCCCCAGAAGTTCGCAGCACCCCGTCGTGTTCCGCAACGATGCATCCGTGGTGGCTATCCGCGGCACCCCGCCGTTCTTTTTTGCATCGGCGCGACCGCATCCGCAGAAGTTTTGCGTCCAGAACCAAACCGATCCACGGCACTCCGCGGAAATTCCACGGTGAAGTTACACCGTGGAGGAGTTCCGCGCAGGTGTTCCACGGAGCCATTCTGCGTAAGTGAGGTTCCGCGGAGAGGTGTTCCACAACAACAACAAAAAAGAGGGGAGAAGTAACCGGTCATCATGCCGAAGCAAACCCCCGCCAGCGCCACCACCGACACAGCTGCCGATGGCAGCTCTGTCAGCAGCCAACGCCGGGCGCCACCATCATCACCACAGCGGCACCTGCATCAGCAGCAGTAGCAGCAGCCGCTGCAGCAGCAGCCGCAGCCGCAGCAGCAGCAACAGCAGCAGTAGCAGCAGCAGTAGCAGCGGCAGCAGCTGCAAGAGCAGCAGCGTCCACCGAGTCCGACGACCTTGGCGCGCAAGGTGTGTTCGTTGGTTGACCTGCAGGCGGAGATCCGCAATACTTTGACGGGGCAGGTCGCTGAGCTACAGGACCTGATCAAGGGCTTACTGCCTCAGCAACAGTAGTTCCAACAACAGCAGTAGCATCTGTCCACTGACGTGAGCGAGGACCACCTCGCTCACGGCAGTAATACTGATGAGGTCGTAGTGAACCTCTCCAACTATGGTGAGGAGGGCGAGGAAGAGCTGCTGCGAGTACGACTCATCCGCCTGGAGGTGCGCCGCATAGCGCGTGAAGCCAATGTCGCCCTTCAGGACACGAGCTCCAGCACCGATGCCGACCCGAGCTCATCTTGCCGCCCTCTGAGCTTTGAGGAGCTGGCTCTGCGGGCCCGCCTTGGTAAGGGGGTTGCCTCCTCTATGCCCAGCCCTGCAGTGGCTTCGGTCTTCGCTCCGCCAACGGTCAAGCCACCCAAGTGGTTTGAGTCAGACCTGCCCGTCTTCTGGAATGGGAACACCTTTAAGGCCTGGGAACCGTGCTTCCGCATGTGGGCCATGAGCGAGGGAGTCCTCGCTTACTACCTCACTCCATACCAGACCTCTAACCCCGCCCAGACATAGATGGCGGTCTGCGCCACTTCCGGCCTGATGAAGGCCGCCCCGGACTTCACCAAGGACTTCAGTCGGTTCCTTGGCGATCCGCTGACCGGCTCGGGAGTTGACCCTTGTGCGGCATGGGCACTGGCTATCACTCTTTTTGAGGGCGCCACCTTGGCTTTGGCATCCTAGCGCCTTGCCGACTTCAACTCCCTCTACGAGACTGCTCAGGAGTCTGCAGCTGACTACGGGCGCCGGGCGATCCAGCTGCACGAGGAGCTGGGAGACGATGCCCCCGGGCAGTACTCCGCCCTCCAGATCATCCTCTACGGCATCCACCCCGACTACACGCGCGCCTTCAGCAACTTCGACCAGACCCTGCTACGCGACATGGGGAGCAAAGGGACCCTGCTGCGCTCGGCCACCGTCCACTTTCTGGAGGTCGTCGGCATGGACGCCGCAAACCGCGCTCGTCGCAACACCGCTTCAGCTGCAGTTGCCGCCGTGTCCTACTCCCCAACATCAACAGCGACAGTGGCACCAGCTCAGGGAAAGAAGGGCCACAAATTGTCAGCTGGTGGCTCCAGTAGTGGGACCAGCAGCGGGACCAGTGCAAGCAGCATCAGCCGCAGCAGCAGCAGGAGCAGCAGCAGCGGCGGCGGCAGCAGTAGTAGTAGTAGTAGCAGCGATTCAGGGAGCACGATGGGCTGCCGTTTTGTGTGCTTCAATTGCGGAGGCAACCATCGCTACCCCCACTACACTCGCCTGATGGGCCGCCCATTGGATTGGGCGAAGGTCACGCGCGGGCTGCAGCAGGCGCACGAGGCACGCATGTGCCAGACGTCCGCTGCGACCGGCCGCTCTGCCGCGACCACTGCAACCGTCCCAGAGCTGCTCGCTTCTACAGCGCCCTCTCCCACCAACCCTCGCGACCAGGTGCTCGCCGACCGGGACAGGGCGATCGCCGAACTGCACCAGCTTCTCGCCCTACGCTCATCTCAGGGAGGTGCGAGTGAGTTGACTGAGCCGGGGGGTTCTACAGCTTGTGGCCTGTCTGTGTCGTTGCGTGATGATACATGTGGTGGTCCCCATGTCCAATCGTGTGCGCGTGATGGACCTGATGACGTGTCTTGGTTGCATGCGTCTCATGTCTGCACCATCGTTCGTCTTGCCGTGTCGCCCGCCGAGCGCCCCGCTGCCGTGCCCTATTTAGTCGTCGAGTGCCACGTTGCCCCTTGTACGCGTGTCACATATGCCACCTGGGTCGTGGACTCTGGTGCCACCCATCACATGACGTGTCGTCATGACGCCTTTGTTGTCTTGCATCCCGTTGGCACTATTTGCTCTGTCCGCAATGCAGCTGGCCATGAGGTCCCTGTCCAGGGTGTTGGGGTTGTACAGTTCACCGGGCCCGCTGGTCCCGTATACATCTCCGACGTCCTCTTTGTCCCTGATCTGGAACATAGCCTACTGTCTGTTCGTGCTTGCACCAAGATGGGCCTAGGTGTCACGTACACGACTGCCGATGCTCGCATCTTTGTGCGCGACACCGAGGAGACCGTCCTCTGTGGGACAGTCGTCGATGATCTGTATCACATCTCTGGGTCCTCTACGAGTGCCCCCCCTTTGCCTCCTTCTTCCGCTGCTCGTGTTTTCTTCGCTGGTGCTTTGTCCCCCAAGCACCACCGTCTCCTGCATCGTCTTCTTTGTCATGTGTACCTAGGGGGTGTCGACAGGCTGATCCGCACTCAGCCTGCTCTTGGTCTTGATGCGGCGTCCTTCAAGGCGCCGCCCACGACCGACTGTCTGTCTTGTGCTGAAGGCAAAATACACCGGTCCACCTACCCCGTATCTATTTCCAGGGCTCGTTGGCCCTTGGAGCTTGTCCACTCCGACCTCATGGGTCTGCTCCCTGTTGAGTTTCTGGAGGACCGCGGCCGCTACGTCCTGACGTTGACTGATGACTTCACGCGCATGCGCTGGGTCTACAGTCTGCGTCAGAAAAGCGATGCCGCCATTGTTGTCCGCATTTGGCTGGTCATGGCCGAGCGCCAGTCCTCCCATCGCCTTCAGACTTTTCGCTTTGACCGCGGCGGCGAGTACCTTGGTGACATGGCCCGCTCCTTCACCGAGCTTGGTGTCTTCCACAACATCTCTGCTCCAGCCACCCCCCAGCAGAACGGTGTCTCCGAGCGCAGGAACCGCACCATGGAGGATGCGGTCCGCGCCATGCGCGCCGACAGCGCCATGCCTGAGGCCTTTGCCTTCGAGGGCATGGCGTACATGACCTGAGTCTGGAACCGCATTCCCACGACCCCCTCCCAGGTCACCGCACGCCCTACGAGCTATGGTACGGGCGTCGCACGGATCAGTGCCTGGCCCGTGTCTAGGGCTCCCTTGCCTTTGCTTGGTTCACACCGGAGCAACAAGGGAGCAAGCTTTCTCCGAGAGGCAGCATCTGTGCCTTCGTCGGCGTCGCCCCGCGGTCGAAAGCCTGGCGGTTCTGGGACCCTGAGCGCCGCCGCATCGTGGAGTCCCGTGACCCTCTCTTCTTCGAGCATCTCGACTTCCGCGACCTTGCTCGCATTCACGCTCTGCGTGTTGCTCACGCCCCTGGGTGTGCCGGACCCCGTAGTGTGAGGGAGACTCCTGTCACGGTTGGCATAGTGCGCCCGCTCGGTCCGGTCACTCCGTCGCCGCCACCCCAGGGACTGTCCCCAGAGGCTGTGCCCACTGACACCTCCAGCCTCGTCCCATCTGCAGCTCGCTCCTCTGCCCCCGAATCTCCACTCTCGCCCGTGTCCGTGTCTATGTCCAAGTCTGCGTCTGAGTCTGCTTCCGTGTCTGTGGACCTACCTGATCCTGTGTCTGCCTCCACGTCTACGGCCCTGCCTGATCCTGCGTTCGCACCCGTGTCCGGCTCTGAGTCGTCTACGCCGCCAGCCGCGGACGTGCCTCCGTCTGCCGTGGGGCCGTCCCCGGCTTCTGAGGCCACGTCAGCCTCTAGTGGTATGCCTGCCATGAGGTCCACACCGGCAGGTGAGTCGGCAGCAGCCGCTGCTCCTGCCCAGTCGGACCCCTACACATGAACAACCGGCGGACGCCTCCGCCCTCGCCCAGCACGCAGTATCGTCAGCGGTGACCCGGGCATGAAGGCCCTCGGCCTGAGTGCTCGCGGCCTCACTGAGGTTTATCCCGTCTGTGCCACCGGCATGGCTCTCCTTGCTCACGAGCGCGATCTCGCTCGAGACACCGCTGAGTCCATGGTGTCGGTCGAACCTCCCTCTGCGGCATACCCCTTGGCCACACGCAGTGCACCACTGTTGTCTCTCGATCCCACCAGCTTGCCTGAGGCCTTGTCAGCCCCCGACGCTGAGCTGTGGCGCGCTGCCTGCCAAGCTGAGCTCGATGCCATCCGAGAGCACGGCGTCTTTGAGCTGGTGGACTTGCCGAAGAACCGCAAGGCCATCAAGGCCAAGTGGGTTCTCCGCAAGAAGCTAAAACCAGATGGCACTGTGGAGTGCTACAAAGCACGCCTGACAGCAAAGGGCTTCTCTCAAGCCCCTGGCGTGGATTACACCGAGACCTTTGCCCCTGTTGGCCGGATGACGACCACGCTCACGCTGCTGAGCCAGGTGGCAAAGCACGACTGGGAACTCCATTAGATGGATGTCAACAACGCATTCCTGAACGGGGACCTTGAGGAGGAGATCTACATGGTCCAGCCACCCGGCTTTGAGGATGGTACAGGTCGTGTGTACCGGCTGCAGAAGGCCTTGTACGGCCTGAAACAATCACCTCGCTGCTGGAATAAGGAGATCACCAGCACTTTGAGATGCGCTGGGTACGTTCAGAGTGATGCTGACCCATCCCTATTCCTCTCACAATCCCCAGCACCGCTTGCCACCATCCTTGTCTACGTGGACGATCTTCTGATCGCCTCGCCCAACCTGGGAGCGGTGAACGCCACCAAGGCCGTTCTCTCCTCGGCCTACAAGGTGAAAGATCTTGGTGAGGCCTCTGTCTTTTTGGGGATGGAGAGCGTGCGCGACCGTGTCCGCCGCACACTCCGTGTCCATCAGGGACGCTACGCAGAGGCTGTGGAGGAGCGCTTTGCCGACCTCCTTGCTGCCGTCCGCACGGCCTCCACGCCCATGACCCCTGAGGGGCAGGCCGCTCTGAAGGTGGATGACCCAACTGACCTGGGGGAGCCAGTCGATGTGACCCTGTACCTTCGAGTTATCGGCTCGCTCATGTACTTGGCCACCACGACACGGCCCGACATTGCCTTCAGTGTCAACCTGCTCATCCAGTTCTCGCGGGCTCCACGCCAGCAAACACTGGAAGTCGCAATTTGGTATGTGCGCTACATCCTGCCCACCACATGCTTCGGCCTGTGCTTTCGCGAGCAGGTATCCGTTGTGCTCGATGGGTACATAGACAGTGACTGGGCGTGGAGTCTAGATGGCAAGAGCCGCACCGGCTACAACTTACTCATTGGAGGCACTGCAGTGTCCTGGCAAAGTGGGAAGAAGGGCTGCATTGCACGTAGCACTGCTGAGGCAGAGTATGTTGCTCTAGGCGCCTGTACAGCGGAGTGTGTCTGGCTCGTCCGTCTGTTGCGTTAACTATGTCAGTCCATTCCCCCTGTGGTCCTCCAGTGTGACAACATGAGCGCGAAGGCCATCGCCAAGAACTCATGTGTGTTCCATGCACGCACAAAGCACATCAATGTCAAACACTTCTTCGTGCGTGATCCGGTTGATCGTGGTGAGATCTGAGTCATCCACGTGATCGCTGACAGGCAGTGCGCGGATTTTCTGACCAAAGGCTCTGGGTCGTTCGAAGTTTCATGCGGCCACTCGTTCTGCGGGAATCTGCCACATCCCTATTGCAGGTTGATTCCTCATGTGCCACCTTGCGTGTGCTGTGTTTGCTGCCTGCAGCGGTTGTGCGTTTCCTACTTTGTACAGCGTCAGTGTCTGCATGTGCATGGACGTGTTTCGCCCTCCGGTCATGGGGGAGTGTTGTTGTGTGTGTCGTACACGGCTTACGGTGACCCCTCGATTCATGTCCATTCACGTGCAGATCCCTGAGGCTAGCGACGGTGGCAAAAGACCGGCGGCCGGCGGTGACGGGCGCCCGAAAGACTCTCATATTTTTAGATTCGTGCTGTGGGACAGCACATAGGCGTGCAGCCTATCAGGCCGTAGATCTCGTCCATACGGCCATTCTGGTTCAAACGGCTCGCCGTCCTGACGTGTCTGCAGAGAGTTATGGCCAAAACTGTGTTTTTCCCACTGTTTTTTCCTACTAGAATACAACGCCCTTGTGCGCCGCGTGTGAGTGGATTCACTAGGTCCGTGACACTATTTAGGTTGTCCAGGCCTCGGTTGTCATCCCTCTCTGCACAATTCAGTATTTGCATCTTCTGACACTTGTACTTGTGTCCCTAGCCAACCCCTTGTTGTTCTCACCTACACTTGTGTGTGCTAGTGAGTTAGCTGGCCGGCTTGTACTGCCGCGCCAGTGACAGCAGTGCTAGGAAGCTGTCTTTCAACTTTGTCCTTTCGCTCATCATTTGCAAGGTGGACAATTCGAGATTTTCTCCGACTAGAGCGAGACCGAGACAAAACCGAGACCGGGAAAATGCAAATCGATACGAGAACGAGATTTTCTCGTCCTTTGTACCCGGGACGAGACATCTCGTACCGAAGTGCAAAAACATGAGTTCGAGATCCAGAATCTCGATCTCGATCTTGATTAAACAAACCTATCATAGTGTTGGTTTGTGTGGCTTCCACCCGTCACGACCGACATTGCTAGTTTACCGATATACCCAAATTTGGGGTATATGGCAGAGGAGGGTGCGATGACATGACGGGCCTCCGGACTGCACCGAGACTTCTCCAGCACCTACGACAGTGCCGGCGAGACGCGGTCGATGCGTTCCGGTAGCCATGTGGGCTTGTCAGGAGGTAGGAGAGTTTTCTCGGTGGGTTGAGACCCGTACATCCGGTGGACTATACCGGTGCGACGAGGAGACCCGATGGCTGTTGTGGGGCTTCCGATGTTCGGAAAGCCATGTGTGATGTCTGGACGCTGATTCTGAGATTTTCTGACACTGTTCCTATTTTCTCGGTGGTCGAGACCCGGGTACTTGGAGAGCTTTTCCGGTGCCTCGAGGAGACCACCGTTATTGTTATCGTGGTGTACGCAGTGTGTTCTCCCCGCTGACCCGTTTCGGCTCAGCGGGGGTGACGTGGCCCGGTGAGGCTAGCTGCCGGCGCCCCTACTTAAGCCCGCTAGGGGCTCATTTGTATTCTCTCCTTGTTCTCTATATTCAGCGTTGCAGACTTAGCCAAATTCTTGCCGTCTTGCATCGCACTCACACACACAGCTCATGTTCGTTTTTGCATGGGCCTGCATGCTCTAAAAATTATTTCCAATTTTGGTATCAGAGCACAGGGGGGCGTGTGAGCAGCAGAAGCAGCAGCAGTGGGCGGAATGCAAAGAGAACGCGCCACGTGGCGCCACGCCGGTAGTAGCGTGAGGGAGCGCGAAACGACTTCAAGTCAACGCCACAGGGGCGGTAAGACGCAAAAAGGAGCAATAGCGACTGCGGCGGCAACAGCAAAAGCAACAGCAGTAGCAGCAGCGGCGAAAGCAGCTGCAGCAGCGCATCAGCCGCTACAGTAGCAGCGTCAGCAGCAGCAGCTACTGCAGCAGCAGTGGCAGCAGCAGTAGCGTGCAGCAGCGACGGTAGCAGTAGCAGTGTACAGCAGCAGCAGCCACGGCGGCAGCAGCAAGCAGCAGCAGCAGCTGCTGTGCAGAGCAGCAGCAGCAGCATATAGCAGCAGCACCAGCAGCTACTGTAGCAGCGGCGGCAGCAGAAACAGCGTGCAGCAGCAGCAGCCACGGCGGCAGCAGCAAGCAGTAGCAGCAGCTGCTGCTACGCAGAGCAACAGCAGAAGCAGCAGCAGCAACTGAAGCAGTAGCAGCAGCAGCAACCGCAGCAGCTGCACCTGCCGCTGCAGTTGCAGCTGCCACTGCGAGGAGGGCCTCGCAGCCCTCCTCTGATCGGGGGGGCCCTCTGAGGGGGCCCCGTTTGCACCCCCCGCCCCTCCCTTCCTCCCCTTCTTAGGGGGGCCCTCGGAGGGCCCTACCGAGCCCCTCCGAGGGGCCCTTCGGAGGGGGCCCGTCGGCCTCGTGGGCCCCCTCGGCCCCGTCGGCCCCGTCGGCCAACCGATGGAGGGGCCGGGTCAGAGGGGCGGACAGGACCGCCCCCCCTCTCGCTCCCTCCTCCCCCCCACACCCACTCACTCACTCGCTCGCTCAGCGAGCGAGCGAGCGAGCATGCACGGGAGGGAGGGCTGGACAGCCAGACACCCCCCCCCTCCTTATTTTCTCCGTTTGCCCACCTTCCGGGCAATCAAGAAAACGAGGGGACAAGTAAAAAAAATCCGAAAACAGGTACGCCTGAAAGCCGAAAAACAAAAAAAGGGAAGACAAAAAAAAGGAGAAAGGCGAGGGCTTAAGGCGAGCAGGGGGGAGAACAAAAAAAAACGGGAGTTGGAGAGTGAGGGCAAAAGAAGAAAAAAAATGGGGACCACAAGCGAGCGCTTGAGGGCTAGAGAATAAAAATTAAAAAGGGGATGATCTTCCAACTACTACCGCCACAGCAGTAGCAGCAACTCTCATGGCCGCAATAGCAGCATTAGGCGGTGGAGTGTCGACGACTACATAGTGCGGCGGCTGCGCGACAGCTTACACTTTTGTCTTCTCAGCTGACAGCGGACGGTCGTCGGCGACGATCTCCGCTTCTAGACGCGTCCTCGACGGGCGTCTTTCTTGGGCCCGTGGATTCGTGTGCGCACCTCACCCCGCAGGATCGACAGCGGATTCAAGTCTTACCAGCTTTGAGGGCTGGGTCGTCTACCGCTTGGAGCAGCAGCCACACCTGCATCCGCCACCCCTTCTCGTCTTCGAGCAGTCTTTGCTCCATTAGTGGTAGCAACATTAGTGGCCGCAGTTCGTCGGACTGTAGTCTCCGGGCGTGCTGTGGTAGTGCAGTTCTTTCCGTCTGGTCACGTTTGCTGACCCGGACGCCGTGACCCCTAGGAGTGACAGTACCTACTGGCCCCATTCTCTCCCGTGGCTTGGTGTTTACCACCGGGAGTAGGTGCCCTCGG